>RJWJ010030785.1:0-19748 GCA_004363605.1 Indri indri | reverse complement strand
AAAGGACAGAGATTAAACAAGATACCAGCATTTTTGACTCTAAACCCGGTACACTCTCCTCTTTAACATTATCTGCACCAGGTGTCAGGGAGACGGGAGGGGGAGGAAGGGATGGATAAATTCACACCTAGTGGGTACAGTGCATGATGTCTGGGGGATGGGCACGCTTGCAGCTCTGACTTGGGCGGTGCAAAGGCAATATACGTAACCAAAGCATTTGTACCCCCCATAATATTCTGAAATAAAAAAATAATAAAATAAAAAATAAAGGGAAAAGACATTATCTGGAAAGCCCAGGATCTCAAATTTTGGAGGTGGGGGGGTCGGTAGCTCTGTATCTTTCTGATGCCTGGGGGCATCAGAAATTGTCCTGCACTCTATTGCAGGATGACCTAGGAAGTCACCCAGAACTCTGTATGTGAGAAGTAGCCATCCTGGGCCTGATGATGTTTCTCTTCTCTGGGATCATTTAGTACATGTGAGGCATGCAAAGAAGGGTATTGGGCATCCCCAGGATCCCAAGCCACTTTTGGGGGCAAGTAGGAACTCAAAAAAACTGGAATAAGAATGAGGCCTCATGAACGCACAGATCTCAAAGCTCTGGAAAACTTGGGTCTAGGGTGATATTTTTTAATACAAAGAAACAGCCTCATAGAACCCATTGCTTTGGATTTATTGTGGATTTATTGGATTTATGTCATGGCATGCCAGCCTTCCCCCTTCTGTATTCGAAAGGCAGGTACCAGGAATCCAGAGGCCCACTCTCACCCTCACGTTCCACCTGGAAGTGGACAGCAGAGCATCTGCTTCACACACCTGTTTTGCCATGTGCTGGTGCAGTCACATGATCAGAAGAGCACTCTGAGCTTCAGGCTCAAGTCTGCCTCAGTGTGGCTCGAGGAAGGAAAATTGGCTATGTTGGGACTTCACTAGGCACAGTGGCTCATGGCTGTAATCCCAGTACTTTGGGAGGTTGAGGCAGGAAGATTGCTTGAGCAAGGAGTTTGAGACCAACCTGGGTAACATAGCAAGACCCCATTTCTTATATACATATATATATATATATATATATATATATATATATATATAAACTAGCCGGGTATGGTGGTATGTACCTGTAGTTCTAGCTACTCGGGAGGCTGAAGGAATAGGATTGCTTGAGTCCCGGAGTTTGAGGCTTTAGTGAGCTATGTTTGTGCAGCCTGAGCAACAGAGACTGTGTCTCTAAAAAAAACAGATATAAGCATGTAAGCGTGGAAGCCCCCAAACATCTGGTCTTTCATAATTTAAAAGGGCTTCTCTTCTTTTCTTTCTCTCCCTAATCTCCTGCTGTTGCATCTAATGATTCACGTGCCTAAAACTTGTATTTTTCCCACCTCCCAATTTTATATATGCCAAGAAGAGAATGAGTTTTCAAAACCCCCTTCAAAAAATTCTGCACCTGATCTCTAGTATAACACCCGCTTTTGAGCAGGTGGATTCACCTGGAGCAGCATTGTTTCATAACTTGCTGCATTTGAGCTGTCCAATATAATAGCCACTAGCCACATGTGGCCATGGAATACTTAAAATGACTAGAAACTGAATTTTAATTTAATTGAATGCATTTAAACAGTCACACGTGGCAAGTGGCACCATATTGGACAGCACGGAGGAGTCTCTTTTGCTTGGTTGAAAACTTCTGAACAAACGTAAAGACTTTCAAGGAGAGGGACAATCTCTGTTACTGTGCAATTCGCATCAGAATTTTGCCCTTTTCTATGATTCTTATTTTCTTTCCTGTTTGGTTCCAGGGAGGTAAAGCAATGAACAGAGAAAGAGGGGAGCAGATGGGAGAGGGCTGGGAATTTTGAATGGTAATTAAGGCTCCTCTTCCCATTTTCCAACTGCCCCCAACCCTCAGCTGCCACTTGGCATCTGGCTGTTTTATCTCATTCTGTCTCCTTGTTTTTCTCCTTCCCACGTATCACCAACTATGTATTTCCTTATTATCTTGTTTACCTAGAAGGCCATCTCTACAAACGTGAGGATGTTTGTCTGTTTTGTTCACCTCTCTATTCCAGTGCCTAGAACTTGGGATATAGTTAGGCACTTAACAAGCACTTATCAAATGAATGAACTTCCCCTCCACACACGCAGGCATACATTCTACACAGATTAAAATGTTATGTGTTTAAAAAAAGAAAGAAATCGTAAATGAAAATAGTTTTCAAACATCTGGAAAAAGAAAGAAATTCTGAGCTTAAGATTACCATCTAACATTTATTGAGTGTATACTATATTACAGTTCCAAAGCTTAGGGTTTCATACATATTAGGTTATTTAACCTTCCCAGTAAGCCAAGGAGATGAGTGTTGATATTTTTTCTACGATACATATGGGGAAAATGAGGCTTGGGAATTACGTGGCTGGCCCAGGTTCTACAGCTAAAAGCTGGTGGGGCTGGGATTCTAATTCACGGCTACCTGACTCTGGTGCCTGCGTTCTTTCCTTTGTAAAATACTGAACAGTGGCGAGGCACACGGGCTCACACCTGTAATCCTAGCACTCTAGGAGGCCGAGGCAGGAGGATTGCTTGAGGTCAGGAGTTCGAGACCAGCCTGAACAAGTGCAAGACTCTGTTTTTACAAAAAATAGAAAAAATTAGCTGGGCATTGTCGCACACACCTATAGTCCCAGCTACTCCGGAGGCTGCTGAGGCAGGAGGATCACTTGAACCCAGGAGTCTGAGGTTGCAATGAGCTATGATGACGCCACGGCACTCTAGCCAGGGGGACAGAGTGAGACCCTGTAGCAAAAAAAAAAAAAAAAAAGAAAGAAAAGAAAAATGAAAACCCCAAAAAACTAAACAGCCAACAGTGTGGCGACGGGTAGAACAGGAGGTGGGGAACATGCATCTTACGTCCAGTAGGTGGAAATGTAACCCAACCCTTAGTGAGAAAACTGTGACAGCAATTATCCAAAGCCTGAAAAAGAAAATGTCTTTTGCCTAGAATTCTTTCTTCATTAACTCATGCTACAAAAAGAATAATATATGTGCAAAAGCTTTGCCTATAAGGACGTTCATCAGGACATTTTTATAACAAGAAGAAACTTGAAATATTTGGGCCTTCATGACATGGGGAACAATCATAGTATTTATAATTGAATTGTGGGTATGACTTATATAATGCGTCCATATTTTTTTTTGTCTCTATCTGTTTCTCCATTGTTCCGAATGGTTCATGTATTTCCTTGTTTCTTCAGGAAAACTTACATAGGTCCCCACAAATTTTATGTGACTCTTCCAGGTGCAAAACGTCTTCTCAACTTAACTAAAATGCTCAGGCCCGTGCAATTAGCCACAGCTCCACAATTTGTTCAGAGTAATGGATGTTCCTCTCCCTTAGAAGCTCCAGTTATGGAACAGGGATGTGGTCAATCTCTCTCTCTCTCTTTCTGGTTCTTTGTGATTCTCTTCCTCCACCCCCACCCCACCTCGCTAAAAAAAGTTTCTGTCTCCTAGGTAGTAGAGGGAGGAAGGACCAATAAGAGGGAGTAGGAAAGTTCTTAGGCTTTCTGTCTAAGACACTGTCATCAGCTGGCTTTGTGCTTCTGGTCCTGACTCTTACTGGAGACATAAAATGTCTTCCCACCATTTATAGTTTGGATTCTCCCCAAACTGTAGCCCTCTTCTCTGCTACTACAGGCAACTTTATCCAGATCCTCACCCTTTAGGCGCTTTAGTCATGACTCGAACACAAGTCTACTGTGTCCCCATAAACCTCTGGGAACACGCAGTAAGCTCTATGAGTAGTATTCATTAAGCCTTTTCTCTCGAGCTGGAATCAGAAGGCAGCATCTCCGCTTCCCCGAGCAAAGCGTTTTACCAACAAAATCTTCGAAATCCTCGATACGATTCCTTCAAGTGAATGAAAGTTTTGAGTCCCTTAGCAGCCCTTAGCCATCATCTTTTCTCAAGTCTCTGTCTCATAACTCCCTCTTGGTTTGCATTAGTGCCTTTTGTCTTAGGAGCTTCACTAAAACTTCCTTATAGCATCCTGTTACGTATGTTTTTAAATAAAATATCGGGACAGTTAATGCATCTGATTTCATGAAAATAATGATTACAACGTAAAAGTACATACATATACTGATTATCTCGAGGTGGTAGAATTACTAATGCTTATCCATTTCCTCTTTGTATTTTTTAATTTTACAAATTGTATAATCTGAAAAAAGAAACAAATTTTGCAAAGGAAGGGGTGTGTACTGAGAGATGGGAAGAAAGCTGGGGAAATCATTGGCTAGCTTTAGAGTTGATGTGCTGTTGGGTAGCTGAGGGTAAAAAGGGAGAATAGGAGAGAGAATATCATAGTATTCACAAGCACTTTCCTTGTGTTTCCAACCCTGTTATTCTCAATCCCTTCTCTTCCTCCAGCAGCACTGGGAAAACCCAAACACACAGAGACCACCATGAAGTCCTGGGTTCTCCTGCTTATCGTGTCCATCTCTGAGGTTGTGATCCTTCTGTCCGTGCTGCGGAGCTTCAGAATCCAATGTCCCCCAGGTGATGTGGAGAGGGAAGGGCTGCTCTTCCTAGTCCTGGGATGTCTGTTGGAGCTGATTCTGGGCCCTCATTTCCAGAATCAGATCCTTTCTTAAGCAGAGACATCCAAGCAAGATTAGGTGGGATGTTCCCAGTCTGGTGTCCCTTCAAGCTCCCCCTCCCAGCTTTGAAAGCAATCCTAGGTATATGAAAAGGGACCGGAGCTTTTGTAAACATTCCATAATCGTATTTTCCAATGTCAGAACATCTTGGTTAGAGGAGACACCAACATAGCTTCCCTCCAACCCATATTTTCAGAATCTCTGTGCTTCAGTTGGGTGAGCCTTTAATGAATAACAAAAGGGTAATATTTAACACATTCATTTAGTTGGGGGGTGGGTCGAAATCTTTTAGAACATGAAAAAACAGAAAACACAAATAAGGGGTCCTTAGCAGATCAAAGTTTGGGTTCATATGATAAGAAAGTGGGGACAACAAGGGACTGAGCAGGAGGGTTGTGGAGCCAGTGAAAGACATGAAATTTAGGGAGAAAAAGAAAAAAAAAAAGAAATTTAGAGAGAGGCTGAGTGCTTGGGCAGTATCATCAGGGAAGCAAATGGGGAGAAAAGTAGGTTTTGATTCTCCCTCAGCTCGGTTTCCCATTGTGCAAATTCAGTGTGGAAATTAGATCTAGAAGATATTGCAGGCTCTGAAATCTAAGGTTATATGAGAATAAATTAGGTGGAGTGGTGTCATACGTGGTCAGGGTGTTCCGGGTCCTAATTTTAGGAGCCAGAGTCCTGCAATGCTGTGGGGACATGTGGGAAAAGGGAACACATGTCACAGAAAGATGGTCTCTGTTGAAGAGACTGGTTAAAATTCGAGGAGGAGATTTTCTTGGAAGGCAGAGAAATGCATTGTGGCTTGAATCTCAAGTTGCAGATGGGGTCGTCAAGCTGGAAACGGGTTTCTTTTCCAAGTTGTCAATGGATGAACCCTACTAACTGCTACTATCTCAATTCCACTTGAAGTAAGAGAAACCGAGCAGTGCTGGGTACAGCCTCCGTTTAAGTACTGTAGAAAGAGGTGCACTAGAGTCCACACCTGTGTACGCTGGAATCACACATGCTGCTGGACCTACTGTGGAAACATCTGCTTGGATAATGGGTGAGTGGGTAGGGGTGGAAGGTTGGGGCCTGGGCATGCTTCATCCCTGCTCCTCATCCACTATCCAGAAGCTGTGATCAGGAGCAGAAAATCGCAGTCACCCAAATCCTGCTCAAAGGTACAGGCAGTGAAAGGCAATAGCCTTCTATCTCCAAACCTAGGCCGCCTCTCGCTGCAAAATAAATCAAGACGCCGACGTGGGGGCCTCTAATTTTTTCTTCACTCTTGTTCGGTTCCCTTTGCTTCCCTCAAAACATCACCCACAGGTGTATACATCCCTCCTTTGTCCAAGGTCCCAATTACTGCCCCTTTAGTTGGGCCTCTCCACCGGCCCCCTTCACTTGGCCAGGCCCAGAGAGCTGGTCTCTGCCAGTCTGCTCAGTCAGCAAACCTCATGGGAAAAATTGCTTAAAAGTGAGCAACTCCTGATGAAACAGAAAGAATTTCTAGTCTTCTTATCTTGGGCCTAGGGGACTGTTAAGTTTGGAAATAGATATCCCCCAGGGTTCCTGACTTTTGACTACCTGGCTTTTCTCTTTCAGAGAGCCCTTCACATCAATACTAGACTACGGGCCTCCTCCAGATCAATACTAGACAACCACCAGTGTGGGCTGGAGGATGACCACGTGGTCTAAGAAGACTGCTGCCTGGTTCCCTGTCGGGACACCCACTTGACCCAGCTGAGGACCTCTCTGATCTTTCTTTGGCCTCTTTACCCTAAGAAGGCTCAAGTTTTTGCCAAATAAATGGATACACCAGCCTAAGGGCTCTGCACTTTTTTCCTACTCCATACCTATGACTTAGTTTCCCTCATTATAATCCCCAACAGTCCCAATAGCTGTTCCCATCCCATCATGGGCCTAGGTACCCAATTCTGCCTTCCCAGTTAGACCTATGTATTAGCCAACCTGTAGCAACTATACAAGGAGGTTTATTAAAATCTCATGGGGTTGACACAGTAAGAGTTTCTTTTCATTCACAATGTGTGTCACTGAGGGTGGTCAGTGGGAACTCATCCACGCCATAATTCAAGGAACCTGGATTCTTCCTTCTGGAGCTCTGTCATCTTCCAGGGCCTCTTCTGCTGGTTCCTCTACATCCAGCCAACAGACGGGAGAAGACATGTAGCAGGGAGCCTGATATAGAAGGTTTTTAAGGGCTGGACTTAGAAGAGAAGTTCATCATTTTTATCAACATTCCATTGGCCACGATGCAGCCCTATGGGTCCACCTACTGGCAAAGGAGGCTGGAAAATGTAATCTAGTTATTACAGAAAAACGGAAGATGGGATTTGATAAACGCTTGGCAGTCTGTGACCTGTCTACTCATGCAAAGCCAGACTCCTGAACAAAGACCCAAGACCCTGGCCTCCACATCACTCTGTCCAATGAAACAAGCACCACTCTAGTAAGAAGCTGCTATATCCTGTCATTAGAGAAAGCATCCCTGCCTTTCAAGTGGGTACCACAAGCTTCCAGAATGGACTCATCCTTCTGCCATACCTAGTGTCCTCTTATTCCTGCCAGGTCAGTTCTGTCTCCCTGGCAATTTTACTGGGTAATGTTTCTTGTATCCCGCGATTTCAGGCAATGCAACGGGGGCTTTCTTGCCCATATTGTTTCCCTAGAGTATGTCTGAATTTTCACCATTTGTCATTAGTATTTTGATCAATTAAAAAAGTGTAACTTCCCCTGGATGAGAAGATTATAGAGCACCCACTGTGTATCCAGTCTTGTACCTCTCCCTGGGCCGGAGGAACAGATATTCTCACTTAGATGGGTGAGCCAGAATGTCACATCTGTCAATGTTATAGCCCAAGAAAAGGCTTGGGAATGTGGTACAGCAAAGACCAAGGCTAGACAAGGGACTAGGGCCTAATAGATTATTGGATAGTTCCTTAGAGCTCAGAGGAATGAAAAGGGACAATAGTTTAGGGCAGCAGTCCCCAATCTTTTTGGCACCAGGGACTAGTTTCATGGAAGACAATTTCTCCACAGACTGGGTTGGGGGATGGTTTCGGGATGCATTACAAGTGCAAACGCAGTACAGGTACATTACATTTAGTGTGCATTTTATTTCCATTATTATTACATTGTAATATATGATGAAATCATCATACAACTCACCGTAATGCAATCATGCCCAATTAGCGGGAGCCCCGAACTTGTTTCCCTGCAACTAATGACGCTGCTGATCTGACAGGCAGTGACAAGGGTGATGGGGAGCAGCTGTGAATACAGACGAAGCTTGCCCACCTCTTGCCTCCTGCTGTGTGGCCCAGTTCCTAACAGGCCACAGACTGGTGGTACCAGTAGCAGTCTGTGGCCCGGGGGTTGGCGACCGCAGGTCTAGGGTCTCAGAGGCTCGAGTAACATCCTTCAGGAGTGGGGCTTCATCTTGACCTCGAGGGATAGAGCGGACGTAGAACTCTTTAGAGTAAAGGTAGTTATTCTTTCCTGGCAAAAGAAGTAGAAATAAACAAAAGGTTAGGGACCCTCAAAGGAAAAACTAGGGAAAGAAAGGTTTTCCTCTTGGGTATCCTATTTCAATATCATCTTTCTTTTACACCTTCATCTGCCAAGCCTGGGTCATGAGAGGAGGAAAGGGGAAATGGTGCTTGACCAATATTAACAGCAGAGTAATTGACATGGAGAAGTGGAAGGGCACCGAAGGGGTCAGTAAAACGTGGACATACAAATAGTACTTCCCTCTTGGAAGCCAACATACACAAGGGCTATGGATTATACAGACTGACGGCCAACTCAGCTCTCAGCCATGACACCTGCTGAAGAAGATATAATGCCTAAATTGTTTTTCCTTCCACCTTTCCATGGTGGGTAATGTTAGTAGATTTTGGATTGGGCTGTGGAAACAATATCAGCATCCTTATTATTAAAACTGAAGTGGTAATAAATGATGAAACTATCACCTGTGGGTATAGCCCATCACTTCTGTCAGTGGTGTGAAGAATATACCAATGACTTACCGTAGAAGACACCCTTAGTACTCTGCCCAAATTCCCTTTACTGCTGGGTACACTCATCTCTCAGCTCCTGCAGGTGCTGTGGTTAATGATGTACACCTGCAACCTTCTCCAGAGGCTTGCCTTTGGTTGACAGGAGTCACATCGGCCCGAAATGCCTGTCTCTGGGGGCAGCGTATGCCTGATACAAGCATACAGAGCCTGGGCCTCATTCCAACATTCTGACTTTTTAAAGAGCTGTCTGAGGATTAGTTTCTGTCTTTCCTGGCTAAGAGCACTGATGGAACCAGCATAGTTTGGATGCCTGGGGGCCTATGAAAACAGGAGAGTGGGGACAGCTTGCTGTGGCACAAGAAGACCTGCAACGCCGTAGACAGAGGCTGGGATGGCTCATCGCGATCAAGACGAGGTGCCAAACCTGTGGCTTCTACCTTGTGGGGGAGGGAGGTGAATGGCGCTTTTATCCAGCATTGTGGCTATTTAGAGGGTCGCCCAAGGGACTGGTATCTGTCCAGCCTGACTCGGGGAGCTGATGGGGAGCCAGCTTACTTTGGATGCCTGGGGGCTTCTGGAACAAAGGGGAGTGAGGCAGTTGCTGTTACAGCTTTAGGGAACCTTCAGGACTACAGAGACCAGAAGGAAGAAGAAATTACAAGCTCCTCGTGGCTTCTGTCTTGCAAAGAAAGAAATCAACAAAAGTGTCTAATTGGGAAATGGCATGCAGAAGCCCAGAGAGGTTGTATACCCCACAAAAGTTTTCAGACGCCCTGAGAATCTCTAGCTAGACTGATTGGTGAAGGCCCTCCCCTGTACAAAACCTCTCCAGAAACTCTGGGAGAGTAGCTGTTTCTTTGAAACGTTGCTGAAAGAGATCAAGGAAGACACAAACATATGGAAAAATATCCCGTGTTCAAAGATTGGTAAATTTAATATTGTTAAAATGCCCATAGTACCCAAAGAAATGCACAGATTTAATGAGATCTCTATCAAAATCCAAAAGGCATTTTTTGTAGAAATAGATAAAAACCACCCTAAAATTCATATGAAATCTCAAAGGACCCCAAATAGCCAAAACAATCTTGAGAAAGAAGAACAAAGCTGGAGGCATCACACTTCTTGACTTCAAAACATATTATTAATATAAAGTTGTAGTAATCAAAACAGTATGTAGTTGGATGCAGTGGTGCAGGCCTGTAATCCCCTCTACTTGGGAGGTTGAGGTAGAAGGATCACTTGAACCCAGGAGTTTGAGACCAGCCTGGACAACATAGCAAGATCCTGTCTCAAAACGAAAACAAAACCAGAAAGAAACCAGTATGGTACTGGCATAAAAACAGACATGTAGACAAATGAAACAGAATACAGAGCCCAGAAACAAATCTCCACGTATAAGGTCAAATGATCTTCAACAGAAGTTCCAAGACTATAAAATGGGTAAAAGGTAGACTCTTCAATACATGGTGTTGGGGTGGACCCTTATTTTACACTATATACAAAAATTAACTCAAAATGGATTGAAGACCTAAATGTAAGAGCTGAAACTGTAGAACTCTTAGAAGAACACACACACACACACACACACACGCACACACACACACACATATAAAATGGCCTCTAAATGTTAAACTAAAAGGAAGAGTCATAAGCCTCTTACCTTAAATCAAAATTTAGAAATGAGTATGCTGGTGTCAGGAAAATCCCGGGACAGTATAGAAAAACTGCCTCCCAAACTGAGAGGGAGCTGAGAGACCAAAGAATGACTCTGACAAGTCCAGCTTGACGAGTTAGATGAGTTTATTAGAGGTTACTTATAAGTAACCGCTTGCTTCTGGGCAGCACAGGAATTTATTCCACAGGAGCTTTTTGCATGTAAATTCTGCATCTGTCTACTCTGTGGTGTTGGTTTAAGTCTCTTCCCAGTGAGTAATGTAAAAGTTTTACAATGTATCCTTGCTTGTTCACAGTGAAACAAATCACATGGGCACAGTACCATCATCACGTGCTGTCATACAACCCATGACATGTTAATGATATTGCAATTCCCTGCTAGGCAGGGACTTTAGTACTATAGTTAGCTAAAGGGCACTACAGAACAACCAAAGCAGCTCTGAAGCAGTCAGGGCCGGTTTGAGCTGGCTGTTTCAAGGCAAGAAAGTGCTGAGGCACCCGAGAAAGTGCTGGGCACTTATTCTGGCCCGGTAGTTATCTCGGTCCCTGCCTAGTCTAGTTGTAACAATATTGCTGAGCACTCCAAGCTAGCACAGTGTCTCTGTTACGTGGTGGGCAACTTGGACTTTTCCCTCGATGCTTAGTGAGGAAGGCATGTTGACAGCTAAGAAAGACCCAGAACTAGGCCTCTTGCACCAGTTAGCCAAGCTGTGAGTGCAAAGGACAAGTTTTCTTTAAATTTAATTTTATTTAATTTTTTTTTAGAGACAGAGTCTTGCTCTGTCACTCAAGCTGGGGTGCAAAGGCCTGATCATAGCTCACTATAATCTCAAATTCCTGGGCTCAAGCGACCCATCTGCCTCTGCTTCCTGGGTAGGTGGGATTATAGCTGTGTGCAGCCATGCCTGGCTAATTTTTTAAATTTTTGTTTAGACAGGGGTCTCACTATGTTGTCCAGGCTGGACTCAAACTTCTGGCCTCAAGCATTCCTCCTGCCTTGGCCTCCCAAAGTGCTGGGATTACAGGTGTAATCCCATCACACCCAGCCAGCCAAAGGACAAGTTCTTGAAGGAAATTAAAAGTGCTACTCCAGTGAACACACAAATGATAAGTGAGCAAAATAGCCTTATTGCTGATAGGGAGAAAGTTTGAGTGGTCCGGAAAGAGGTCAAACCCACCACAACATTCCCTTAAGCCAAAGCCTGACCCAGACAAAGGCCCTAACTCTATTCAGTTCTATGAAGGCTGAGAGAGGTGAAGAAGCTTCAGAAGAAACGTTTGAAGCTAGGAGAGGTTGGTTCACGAGGCTTAAGGAAAGAAGTTGATACAGGAATGTGGACCCCCAAACTGGAGTCTGCTTGAAGGTCAAGTGAACCATTCACCAGAATTTTATAGGTTTCCTCATATCAAAGAACTAAATAAATGGAGGGAGGTTCCATGTTGACAGGAAGACTTAGTATTGTCATGATGTCAGTTCTCCCCAAGTTGCTCTATAGGCTCAATGCAATCTCCATAAAAATCCCAGAAATCTGTATTGTGGATCTCAACAATTTATATGAAAAGGCAAAAGACCCAAAGTTGTCAACGCAATATTGAAGGAGAAGGACACAGTCAGAGGACTGACACTACCGGACTTTAAGAATTACTATAAAGCTACAGTAATCAAGACAATGTGGTATTAGTGAGAGAGCACACAAATGGATGAGTGGAACAGAATAGAGTCTAGAAATAGACCCACATAAACATAGTAGACTGATCTTTGACAAAGGAGCCAAGGCAATACAATGGAGAAAAGATAGCCTTTTCAACCAATGGTTCTGGCACAACTGGACATCCATGTGCAAAAAAATTGATCTAGACTTAGAACTTATACCCATCACAAAATTCCATTAAAATGGATCACGTGGCACTGACAACAACAAATGCTGCTGAGGATATGCAACAACAGTAGCTCTCATTCATTGCTGGTGGGAATACAAAATGGTAGAGCCACTTTGTAAGACAGTTTGGTGGTTTCTTATAAAATGAAACATACTCTTACCATATTATTCAGCAACTACACTCCTTGGTATTTTCCGAAAGGATTTGAAAACATGTCCACACAGAAACCTACACATGGATATTTATAGCAGCTTTATTCATAATGGCCAAATCTTGGGAGCAACCAAGATATCCTTCAGTAGGTTAATGGATAAATAAACCGTGGTACATCCAGTGTAATATTATTCATTGCTAAAAAAAGAACTATCAAGCCATGAAAAGACATAAAGGAAACTTAAATGTACGAGGCATTGTCTGGAAAGTATCCAGCCACATGGATTGGTGGGGGCAGAGAGGAATATTGATCTGGTTGATGTCTCTATGTATGTTCACTTTATGAAAATTCACTAATGATCTGTGAATTTATGTGTGATGTACATAAGGAAAATATATGGCAATTGCCCTAAAAATCATTTTATAGAAAATAAATTATTTCTACAATATTTGATTAAAGGAAAATGTTAGAAACAGCATTTATAATCTGATGCCAATTTGATGAAAAACACATAAATAGATATAGATTGTATATGGGTAGAGGTAAAGATTAGATATAAATATAGATGATATGCATATTGATATAGTAGAAAGACTGGATGCATATATACTAAATTATCAACAGTTCTTATCTCTGGGGAGTGAATAATTACTACCTTATTACTTTTCTTTTTTCTTTTCTGGTTTTCAAAAATTTTTTTCAAATTTCTAAAATAAAAAATTATGAAATTCTGAAGAATTCATTTTTACAATAATAAGAGGGGCGTGAGGTATAAGAGAAGGAAAGTGCTTCGTGAGAAGCCAGTGCCCAGCCAGGGAGTGCTGAGCAGAGGAGCAGGAGAGGAGGCAGAACCAGATAGGGCGGTGAGAGTCCAGCCACGCGTCCTCCCAGCACTCTGCCTGGAATCCTTTTCTACCTCCAGCAGAGCCTGGTAAAACCCTGGGACTCCTGCCAGCCTTACACACAGATGTCCAAAGTCAGTATCATGAAGTGGTTTATTCTCCAGTTGCTGATAGTCCCCTGCATGATGGTCCTGCCGGTGACGGGAAAATGGAAAGACAGAGTTTCTTCTATGGCTCAACTTGCAGATTACAGTAGGTATTCTGGCTGGGTTTCAAATTGAAAAGTGGGGCCGGGCGCGGTGGCTCACGCCTATAATCCTAGCACTCTGGGAGGCCGAGGCGGGTGGATTGTTTGAGCTCAGGAGTTCGAGACCAGCCTGAGCAAGAGCAAGACCCCGTCTCTACTAAAATTAGAAAGAAATTAATCAGCCAACTAAAAATACGTAGAAAAAATTAGCCGGGCATGGTGGCACATGCCTGTAGTCCCAGCTACTCGGGAGGCTGAGGCAGTAGGATCGCTTGAGCCCAGGAGTTTGAGGTTGCTGTGAGCTAGGCTGAGGCCACGGCACTCACTCTAGCCTGGGCAAAAGAGTGAGACTCTGTCTCAAAAAAAAAACAAAAACAAAAACAAAAAAAACAAATTGAAAAGTGGGTAGAAAACAAAAGGACTTTGCCCGGTCGAGTCGCAGAGAGGAGCCAGGGGCTGGCATATATACAAACATAGTTTCTTTTTTAAGCCAGAACACCAGAGGGCAGCTAAATGTTTAGTTCTCAAGCTTGAGATCTCCTGATGTTACAAGTCATACAATGTTTTTATGTGTACTTAGGGGACTGTGGTGGCCATGTTGAGGTTTTGCCCAGGAAGACACTTAGCAATGAAGAGCTCCACCGGGTTCAGAGCCCGCATGAAGGGTACCTCGCTTGAGCTACCAGGAGGCCATGTCCTTAGTTCAAGGATGAACACCAAATTGGGAAAGGGCTCCTAATTTCTTGGGATGTAACCCTTTTAAAGGGAACTGAATGTTTTAGAACATTGGGCATAGAGAGGAAAAATAAAATTCAAACTTGATGGACAGAAGTTTGGAACCACTGGTATATATATAAAAAAAAGAAATCTACAGAATTGAGGATAGGGTGGTGGGCAAATAGGAAGTAATAAAAGCTTCTGGCAAAGAGCTGATTTTTTGAGGCCATTTCAGCCAGAAGAGGAGAAGTGGAGGTACAGGCAGGCTCTTTCCCTGCCCTGGAACTCAATTCTCCCCACCCTATAAAATGAGCGTATGGGACCAGAAGATCTTTCAGGACTCTTTGCCCTAAGAATTGGACTCGGGTTCTGTGAGTTTAAATTCAGGGGTGGGGGTGACTTCATAGTGTTTGGGTTTGTTGCAAGGAGGGTGGATGGTGACTGGATCTTTACTCCAGGAACCAAAAAGACTACCCAGATCTTTGGGCAAGGAGAGGAAGAAGGAAGTCAATGGAGTGGATCCTGGAGCTTTGGAGGGGCTGATAAGAGTGAGAAACACTGTTCTGAGGGTCACTACTCATGTACTCCTTCTCAGTTTTATCAAAGGGGAAACCAAAACCCTGCCCAATGGCTCCCTCGGATGGGCAGTGCAGCACCTTCTGCAAGAGACAATTGGAATGTCAGATTGGTCAACATTGCTGCAAGGCCTTCTGTGGAAATGTCTGCATGTCATTGGAAAAACCTGGTAGGATCTAAAAAGCACTTTTCCCTTCTGATTCCCAAAGACTATGGACCTTCAGGTTGTAGGGAGACAGACAACAGGACACTATGTCCTCCCAGTCCCAGTATCCAATCCAATCTGGGGACTCCACTTCCTCATCCTAGCCCCAGAATCCCCACTTTCCACTCGCAGGCCCCACCTTATTTAGCCAAACCTCAGGAGGTCTGGCATTTACAGCTCTGCTCATTGGACTTAAAACATCCTGGGAGAAGCCTTGTGTGGGAATCTCCTAAACCCCAGAAAACATCCCTGCCCCCATGGTTCGGGAGGATTGGTTTTGCTTAAATAGATCTCTTTCTCCAGATTGTGTAGCTACTGAATTCTTACCCCTTCTCTCTTCCAGAAAGCAGTGGTTGGCCATAAAATCAGCAATATGATTCCCAGTGCTGAGTCCTTAAACCGTCAGTGAGAGTTGGAGGATACCTGGGAGGTCTTGGAAGAGCGCTACATGACTTCCTGCTGGACCGTCTTTTTGCTGCAGTTGTGGGTGGGGGAGTGTGCCCAGGGCAATGTCTCTTCTACCTGTCAGCCTGATTCCCTGAGCTATTATATCAGCAGCCTTAAGTCCTTGCCAAATAAGCTGTGCAAGTAACTCAGGATCCTTGTTTCTTTTTCTATAGTCCCACAACTGTTTGCTGCCCCAACTATTTGCTCTAACCTGCCTTTTGTCTAAGCCCCCAGCCATTGCCTCCTAGTTTGGATCTCCCTATCTTCTTGCCCTTTGGGGGCTTGGCCAGTACTCCTGGACTCTCCTTATCTCTATTCATTGACTGATATCACTGGGAAAAACTGCTTATGTGTGGGATGTTCTTAGGGCTGCAGGAAACACTGTCCTTCTGGGCGCAGCCTTTCTCCCCTTATCTTAGGCCTGTGATTCTGGTAGGTACCTCCTCTTTTAACTAATCCATGGGGGTATCATGCAATCTTACATAAAGGTGACAGCCCCAATGGTCTGGAATCGGAAGGAGATGACATTGGCCACTTTACCCAAGCTCTCTTCCCAGACAATGCCTAATTTGTTACTGTAATTTATTCAGTGATTTGGGATCTGTGAGGATCTTTTCAAATGTAAATACTTCTAGAAAGAATAAGAAACTTTCAGAGGGTTATAGAGAGCCTACCATGTGCCCAGATTGTGGCAAGGGCCACTTCTCATGAGTAGAGATGTCACTACTATATATTTGCTGGCATATAGCCCAAGGAAAGGTTAAGTTGTATGATCCAACCAAGTAGAAACCAGGGAGGGGTATGACAGAAAGGACCAATGGGACATATAATCAGTGCCATAAAATATGGAGAGAGGGGTTGCTGTGGGTTGTGGTATCAGGGCAGGCTTTCTGGAGGAAGAGATGCATGGTTTTATCCTGAGGGACAAGATGGAATTGATATACCTCAGAGTGAAACTTATTTTTCCTTCCATGACAAGATTTAAATATAGAATTTTGGAGGGAGAAGAAAGACAACTTGAATGAAATGAAAAGCTGATATCCCCCCACCCAAAAACAACAGGTGAAGCCCAGATGAGGTTGGATCATGAACTTGGTAGTAAGCTTAACAACCCTAGCACATTCTGATTTGCCAACTTTGCCTTTTGGGCTTCTGCTGTTATACCTATAAAATCTTCAGAGCCCAAGTATTGTGTTATAATTAGCAAATGGGAACAAATAGGCCCAGATTGGTGGTTGAATCTACCCAAGTTCACTCAGCAGGCTGATGATGAATGGGTATACAGACTCCCTTCTCTAAACCCCTCTGTACTTGAGTTTCTTGAAATATGTCTATTTCAGGGACTAGAGTTGTGCTTAAAGCAGGGAGTCCAGTGGGGAGTCGAGTTGAAGAGGGTCACTGTGCAGAAAGAGCCCTAACTGAGATGGGCCATACAGGACAGGTTCTTCTGGACTAGTGGGGAATGACTGCCTTAGGCCAAACCCAGTGAACTGTTTCCTGCTGAGCAATTAGAAGGAAGAAGCATTGGGGAAAACCTCTGAGGCCGCCTGGCAGATACCACAATCTAATTGACCTCCAATCCCGCTGAGGAACACCCTGAGCCTTTGTACTTGGTTGTCTTGCTTCAGAGCCTGTGTTACCAAAAGCTCAGCACTTGTCTCCGAGGCAGCATCAGAAGAACGAGGACAAGTGGTTTGAGGAGAAGAAAAGAGAAGTTTATTAACTTGCTGGCAAATGAGGAGACTGGCAGACTCCTGTCTCAAAGTACCAACGTCCTGCCTCTGAGCGGAAGTACAGAGCTTTTAAAGGTTCTGATTAATCCCATAATTCCATATTTGGCTAAAACAATCTGTGGCCTCTGCCCAGATTCATCCCATCTTCGACTAGGACAATGTCATGCCTCCACTGGGGCAATTCCCTTGAGCCATTGCCTGTGGCACAAAGGACAAAGGACACTCCCCTGCCCCTCCCAACCACTGGCCTGCAGCAGGGATGTAGGTTTTAGTTCTCAAAAAGGGTAAGGGGGTTCTGAAGAGACAGAAAACATTTTTACCCTTTTTCAGGTCATTTTCTCTGCTACATATTCCCCACTGTCAATTTTACCCTTCCATATCTATGGGAGGAGGGGCAGCGTAGTCATCAATCTACTTCCTGCTGAATTGGGGCAATGTTTTAGATGGAAGGTAAAGATTATCAGGTGAAAAGGGCATAAGCAATTACTACAACCACGAGGATCAACAAGGTGAAATGGACTGTCACCTTGCACACAACGTCTGATACAGGGCTGGGTTAGAAAAGAAACGTGGGACCTCTGAGCACAGAGATATTAGTTGTACCCTCTAGGTGATCCAAGAGACCGGCTTCTGCAAATTCAGAAATCATGTACAGAAATACTTGTCCCACGCAAGGTTTAGGATAACACACCCAGCAGTAAGACAGATCAACAGAAGAAGTGATAGATCAGGGAGATCCTCACTAAGGAGTTGTCCCTCTATCCCACAGACAGAACAAATCACCAAAAAAAGATTAGCAAAAATTTTCACATTTTCATTTTTTTCTTTTTCTCAAACAGATACTTTATATCACCTAAAGGCTGGCCCCTCCATTGGGGGCCACACCTCTTTACTTTGGTATATGGACCCAAAGTTTCACTTCTGACAATTTCAACAAGGTGGGAGTTGTCACAGGCACTTCATAGGGTCCCTTCCACTTCTCTGCTTCCACTTGGGGCAGGGAACCGCAAGAGGCAAACTCATGCATAGTGGTTAGCACCTGACCCACTCTTTTGACATATTATTTTACTAATTTTTTTTTTTATTCATGAGTACATTACCATACTTACCTTGGTGTGCTAGGAAGGGTGTCTCATAAACTATTTCTTAGGGGCTTAACTTAAGCCTGTTTCTAAAGGCTACCCTTATCCAGGAGGGCAAGCGGCAGTATCTTATCCCAATTTTGGTGGGTTCCATGTAATTTTCATTTTAGACGTAGGGCTTTGCTTAGTTGTTGTGTTACCTCTGCTATAAAGGAGTGTCCATTATCACTCTTGTGAAATGCCCGGGGCTCTGCAGAGTGTGCTCCTGGGTGCCATTGAAATGGGGATCTTGCTGATGTCCTCGCTGGAGGAGGAGGAGCTGCTGAGCCATCTCTGTAGCTGTCTGTCTACGGCATCCATCCCCAGCATGCCATTCTCTATCTGCTTGGCCTCCTTCCCTGGACTGAACGACGTGCAGGCTTGCTGAGGCCCTAACTTCAAAGCGTGATGGCAGTCTCCTGTATACTTCACCGAGCCCTGGTATTCATTCGGCAGGAGCTTGGCAATGCACCCCCCTTGGAGGTGAGCTTCCGCTGCTTCTGAAACAACCCCCAGTGCTCTTGCTACTCACCCAGGTCCGCCTCCTGGGCCCACTGTGACGAGTTTCTCAGCTGCCCCTTGTCTATGGCTGCCTTGCTGCCACCTGGCCCCTCCCCCACCGCCCCTTGCCTGACTGCAGAGCACCAGGCACAGCTGGTGCCAGAGATCAGGGTGGAGGCCGGGAAAAGGGGCCCCAGGACCACTTCTGTCCATCTGGCTAGTGCCACTCAATTTCCCACTGTCAATTTTGCCCAGGGCTCCTGTGGGGATATTTGGAGGCAGGGGGTTTGCTGTCTGAGTCCTGGACTTAAAAAAACCCCAACTATTTGCTTTCCTGGAGGTTTCCTGCCATGCAGAGTTCTTTACAATTTTGGGCGATGTTCCTTTCAAAGTCCTTCTTTCCAAAAAGTCAGTCCGGGATGGCTTTTTCACCCATTCCTTTTGACTGTCTCAAAGGACCCTGCCAGCTGTTCTTGCACATTCAAGTGCCTATCTGATATTGTTGCAAATTGCCTGCCCTGGCTGCGGGTTCCCTCCAGCCCAAGTTGAGTTTGCTGCCAGGAGAGACCATTCGGAAGCCCGAGTCACAATTTACTGGGTGTGGGACTGAAGAGTTAATCCAGGTGGTGCCCTCCCCGGCCCCCCCGTGGTGCTAAGATGGCGGCAGCAGCAGGCATTCCTGCCCCCTTGCTGGCGCCACTTGGTGGCAGGCCACATGCACTGGTTCTCCCTGCTGGCGGATCTGCCCCCAGGCTGTGGCCCTGCCTGGTACCTCACCCTGGCCAGCTGTTGGGGTTCTGACAGGAGCAGGAGGATCTCATTTATCAAAAGTCATACAAACAGGCCGGGCACGGTGGCTCAGGCCTGTAATCCTACCACTCTGGGAGGCCGAGGCAGGTGGATCGCTCAAGGTCAGGAGTTCGAGACCAGCCTGAGCAAAAGCGAGACCCCATCTCTACTAAAAATAGAAAGAAATTA
>RJWJ010030784.1:0-19667 GCA_004363605.1 Indri indri | reverse complement strand
AACTCCAAATCCAGCTGGGGTGGCACAAATAGAAATCTGCCAATGTGGACAGACAGACAAACACTCTTTGGCTCATTTTATCCACTTAGCTGCATGGGGAAAATAATAAACTTCCTCTGATGATAGAAAATTAGAAAAGACAAGAGGAATGGGATCTCTGCCTCAAATCCATCCTTTTAGATTAATGCTCACTAATGGATATTAAAGCAGGGTAGATTAATGAAAGCCCGACAGACCATGCAGCTGAAAAAACACACTTTCTTTTGACAGCCAGGCAGTCAAGAGATGCCCAGGGATTAAAGAGCAATTCAGATTAAATTACCCTCTCCATTAGGATGTCCTTTCATTGGTAATTCGTGAGCCGGAGGAGGGGGGCAAAGAGTTGCGATGACCATCAGAGGTCATTTGTTCAAAGTGTACTTTGTGACCATAGAAATGAGGGATATGTTCAGCTTGTACATGCTGGTAGTTAACCAAACACAGGTCAACAGAAGGCAGGAGTAGGGGACATTGGGGTTTGGGATATGCTGCTGTTGGAAATCTTTAGGAACATAGAGAGAAATGAAGGATCCTGCCAGGTGGTTGGCTGGCTGGTGTGACAGTGAAGGGCGTTTTCTTCACTGAGTTCTGTTATTTGCACTCCGTGGTGGTTTTGCACCGCATGAATTTAGCTAAGCTGGAACTACAGGTTTTAGAATTCCGTTCCCTGTCTGGTCCCATGTTAGGGTTGGACACAGGAGAAATGTACGTGAGATTTGGGAGGTGGAAATAAAGCAGCAGCCAATTTTATGTTCCTAAGATTGGGGCGGGTGGGGTGTCAAGCATTGAGGCAGCACAGGCATGCTGTTGTCACTGAGGTGTTGTCTCACCTTGCTGGGGAGGGACAGCACCTGCACCCATAGCAACTCGGGCTCCCAGAGGTTTTCTCCTGTGTGCTGCTCTATGGCAGAGGACATCAACTTTTTCATGTTGCTCGCGTGTCTTAAGTTAGAGGTGGTGAGAGACAGATGTGGGGTCCAGTGTGTATTTGTAGATTCCAGCTTGTGCTTGTGGGGTCCGCTTTGTCATTACTCTCCCTGACTCCATATCCAGCTTTCCTTTCCTGCTGCCTCCCCGGATGATCTAATAGTGGTGACCACAGGCACAACACCAAATGCACAGGCGATGGACTTGTATGGACTCACCTGCATCCTCTAGGTCCAATCTCAGAAACACATTACTTATCCCAAATCACTCCGAGTGGTTCTGCTTCTCAAATCAAATCCTGACTGATACTCCCACACTGCAGGTGATCTGTGGTGGGTGGACTCTTGGGGATATCCTTGCAAAGTTGCTGTTGGGGTCTCTGTCCTCGTAAGTGCTAGTTTCCCTTTAGTTTCTGCCTCAATGAAAATCTAAATTAACCTATAGTGAGCTGTCTCTATCCCCTGTACAGTGAAAAACACTGCTGAAATGGAAAGATTCTAGTAAAATTAGCTTGCAGAAATCAAATACAGTCTACCTGTTATGTCTCTTTTGTTACTACCTTTGACACATGTCCTTGGGAGTAAATGCAATCACTGCCCCTTTATTCTTGTAACACTTGAAAGTTGGTGGTTTTCATCCTTGTTTTTTCTCCTCTGCCTTTAAGAGTTAGTGGGGAAACCACTCTCCTAAATCTAGAAGAACAAAGGTTACTCTTACAATTTTATGATAAATTCGCTATAATTCGTAGGTTGGAAACTCAGTGAGTGTAAGACTTGAAATTATTTTTTATTTCATTTTTTAAATTGACAAACAGAAATTGTATATATGTATTGCATACAACACGATGTTTTGAAATATGTGTGCATTGCGGCATGGTTCAACTGAGCTAATTAACATATCTGTTACTTCACATTCTTCTCACTTTTTGGGTGACAATACTTAAATACTCTCTTAACAATTTTCCACATATAATACATTGTTATATTATTATATAGTCACCACATTGTACAATAGATCTCTTGAATTTATTCCTCCTATCTAACTGAATTTTTCTGATGTCCTCCAGGTTCATCCATGTTGTTGCAAATAATAGGATCACCTTCTTTTTAAAGCTAAATAGTACTCCATTGTGTATATATAACATATTTTCATTATTCATTTATCCATTGATGGACATTTAGGTTGATCCCAGATCTTGACTATTGTAAATAATACTTCAGTGAACATGAAGGTGCAGGTATCTTTTTGACATACCGATTTCATTTTCTTTTGTATATACCCAGTAGCGGGATTGGTAGATCATATGGTAGTTCCATTTTTAATTTTTTGAGGAACCTCCATACTGGCTGTACTAATTTACATTCTTACCAACAGTGTGCAAAATTTCTCTTTTCTTCACATCCTCGTCAACACTAGTTTTCTTTTGTCTTTTTGATAATAGCCATTCTAACATGTGTGAGATGGTAACTCATTATGATTTTAATTTGCATTTACCTGATGATTGGTGATGTTGAGTACTTTTTCATATACCTGTTGGCCATTTGTATGTCTTGTTTGGAGAAATGTCTGTTCAGGTCCTTTGCCTATTTAAAAAAATGGGTTATCTGCTTTCTTGCTGTTGAGTTGAGTTCCTTATATATTTTGGGTATTACACCCTTATCAGATGTATGGTTAGCAAATTTTTTCTCACATTCTGTAGGTTGTCTGTTCATTCTGTTGATTTTCTTTGCTGTGCAGAATATTTTTGTTTTCATGTAATCCCGTTTGTCTGTTTTTTCTTGTGTTGCCTGTGCTTTTGGTTGCCATATCCAAGAAATTATTGCCCAAACCAATGTCATGGAGATTTACATTTATGTTTTTTCTAGTAGTCTTAGAGTTTCAGGTCTTATGTTTAAGGCTTTAATTCATTTTGAGTAGATTGTTGTACATAGTGTAAGATAAGGGTCTAATTTCATTCTTTGGCATGTGGATATCCAGTTGTCCCAATACCATTCATTAAAGTGATGGTCATTTTACCATTGTGTGTTCTTGGCACTTTTGTCAAAAATCAATTGACCATAAATGAATGGGTTTATTTGTAGGTTCTCTATCCTGTTCCATTTATCTATGTGTCTGTTTTTATGCCTGGCAGCCTACCATGCTGTTTTGATTACTATAGCTTTGAAGTATAATTTGGAGTCAGCTATTGTGATGCCTCTGGTCTTTTGTGATTCACACAAACTTCAGGATTTTTTTTCTATTTCTATGAAAAATGTCATTGGAATTTTAATAGGGATTACATTGAATCTGTAGACTGATTTGGGCTGTATGGACAATTTAACAATATTAGTTCCTGCAAACCATAAACTCAGGATATTTTCCCATTTATGTCTTCTTAAAGTTATTTTTAAATAAGTGTTTTTGAATTATGGGACTGAGAGCCACATGTCACTGCATCGGAGATCTTATGGGTGAAAGGAAAGAAGTAGCATTTATTGAGTACTTTTTATGCCCCCTCATGAACCTTGTGCATTATTTGTGTTGTTTCATTTAATCCTTAAATCATGAAATGAAATTGGCATTATTATTCCCACCTCACAGTTGAGACATGGAGCCTTGGAGAAGTTAAATAACTTGGCCAGATTCAGTTACTCTGTGCATAGTTGGGGTTTGAATCCAAATGTTTCCAGTTCAAAAGCTCTTGATTTTATAATAATGACTCATAGGGAATTTCAGTTTGGTTATTTCTTCCACAAATATTTATTGAACATATGACATAAACAAAATTTTCCTTAAATAATGTGAGTGTGTGTATACAGCCAAGTAGGGCTAGTCAGGTGATGCAATTTCCCCTGGAAATGGACCCAAGCCTCCCCCCACCCTGCTCCTTGTCAGGGGTTTCCTGTTTACCACTTACTGTCCCTAGGCTCTGGGGAGGGAACTGTCACTTTTTCTCATGAATTTTGTGGTTCTCCTGTAAAGGTTGCTACCATCCTCTTTCAGCAAGAACCGGAGGCAGCTGTCACTACCATGCAATTACTTTTTCCAGGACTACATGTTATCTACATCGCCTGACCACTAAGTTTGAAAGAAACTTGATTTATTTTCTTATTTTACACTTTTAAATATCTGCATGCCATAAACAATCCTGATCAAATTCTGATCAAAAATGAGGATTTGCTAATGTAGTCTCACCGTTCTTACCTGGTTGGGATTGATAAGAGACTCTCCTTGCCAATTTACATAATGAAGAGTTAAGTTGGATGAGAAGTCCACAACATTGAGACTTATTCCACAATAAGTTAGTTTCGTAATATGCTTCTCAAATATTGTGTTATTAGGGTATTCTTTTCAGTCCATATTCAACTCAATTTCTCTCAGTCTCATGGTCATTCTAACCATCACTACCAAAAGGGCCGATCAAGTAGTGTGAGTGATTATGAGGCATACCTTTGTGATATGAAGCATTTAAAGTGAGACTGTGTGGTTCATTGGGAAGAGAAATTGCTGAGATTCAGGGAATGAAATTCTTATCCCAACTTTCCAACTTAGCCAGCTCTGTGTCCTGGAACACCCACAAAATGGGAACAAGGATGCCTTCGCTCTTCTTATTTCCCAAGATTAATAAAAACACTCTTTGTACTCAATGAGTATGAGACCACTTTGGACAACTAAAGAAGAAAGGAAACACTAAGCAAATTAAATCTGTACTTTCATCTGATCTCTGTTCTTCCACAGTCTTTCTCAGGACAGTGGTTTTCAAACTGTGTGTGTGGTGTGTCTTCAGAGGAATCATATGGGTGGCAGGTTTCAGCTGCACTCTCACCACAAGATCTTTTTTTTTAAATCAATTTTTCATAATGAGATTTTTGTATTGGAGTAATAGTTACATGTAAGTTTGATTAGAAATAAAAAACAAAAACAAGCTTCTGGCACTAAGGTTTGAAAACCACTGATGTTGGATAAAGTTCTTGGCATTATGGTTAGAACAAACATGAATTGGATATAATGGTGTCTATGTTGGGTAGGAAAGCTGTGAAATCTGGAGTAGAAGGCAATTATTGGTATATCTTAGGGTATAGGTTATGGAAAGTAGTTATAGGGATTCTAAATGCAGATTTTGCATATTTGGGGGGTTGTAAATGAATTTGCAGCTCTTATCTGATGTTAGGAGCTGAGGCTGGAGTGGTTTGGCTAACTGGGAATCAAAATACAAGTGATACGGTCCTAGAAAGAACAATGGGTGGGAAGACAGGAGACATGGTCTCATAAACAATTGCACCCGTCTGCGGTGATTATCAGGTCACTGCCCTGTGAAGATGCTCATTTCAGCATTTGCATATGTTTATTAAATGTCTTTAATAAATGAAGGTTAGTGTAATGATACCTTGGATTTCTGAAAATACTCTAAAATTTTATGCTTAGTTGCTGCTGTGTAGATGCAGGTACAGATAGGTGGAGGGAATGGGGAGAGTTGTCCAGGAGGTCTGGGGAGAATAGTGAAGGAGGTGTGTAGCTGGAAAAGGGACTAACATCTGATTTCCCCCTCCTACTGCTTACTTTCTTCTTTCCCCAGTGGTCAGATGAATGGTGGGGATTTTGGTGAGGTCCCTTGCTTAAGAGTATTCAGACTCCATGATCTAAATATCCCAATGGCTCCATCCTTCACTTCGAGTGATTCCAGGAGCCAATGGAAGCCATCAACAGACTCTAAATATTCTGCCGAGATTATCTCTTTTCCAAAGAGGGAAACGGGACCTTTGGTTTTGCCATCAAAGGGCATCAGAGCCCTACAGCTGACTTGTGGACAGCCATTTTTGGCAGTGATCTTAAAGACAGCGGTCTTGGAGAGATATTTATGAGGATTCAGGGCATCTACAGACATAAAAAGCAGGAGAAACGCTTTTTAGTTATGGGGAAGGTGAAAGGCTTAGAAAACTGATTAGCGTAGCAGTGTGGTCAGATGGAAATGAAAGCTCAGAAGCATAATCGTTAATTGGGTGCTTACCTACTAATTTGAGCTTGGATGTCAGCAGTACTGCACTTCATTTCAAACCCAGGGTCAGACTTTAATGCTACATCATAAATTACGTAAAGGCACAACACTAACAATTAGATAATTATGGAGACCCATGCTGTTGCAATTTAACTGGGCAAGTTCGGGGCAAACATGACAGGAATACTGCTTAACCCGCAGACTGCTGGCAGGATTTTTTCTACAGATACAAATGAATACATAAGATGATATCCTTGGCTGATTTTCAAAACCTATGGGTTAAATAATTTCTTTCCTGTAGCTGGATTCATCAGATAACCTAAGCAGACTCAGAAGAAGTATTAGAAGAGTGTTAATTATATTTTAGAAAAATCCAGTCTTCAAATCCACACCAGCTAAAGCACCTGAGGGTGGGCTAGGTTTCAGCTAAACTTAAAGCTAAATCTTAATATCAAAGCTAATTTTTACAATGATGAGACTTTCTGTGCAAGGCAGGTGTGGTTGCCTAATCCCAGTTTCCTGATGTTAACATATGAATCAAAATAGAAGATTCAGGGCCATTATTTCATTCTCATTGCATTCTTGCTGGCAGACTAGTGGCTGACTCAACTGATGAGGGTGTTTTCATGATCATTGTGAATTGTCAAGGCTGTGCTAGTGTTCCGTGATGTGCATAATTCATTTATTCATTCATTGATTGTTTACCAACATATCTTGAACACCTCTGTGTGTTGGGTGTCAGGGATACAGATATCATTAGCTAGGCATTTGAACATTATTCTGATATGTGGTGGAGACGGAAGAATTGTGGAGACTCAGCCCATGTACATGTACTATGTACTATTTCTGGATGGGTTTTGTCCTCATTGTCAGAATGTGACCTTGAGAAAGTCTAGAGCTGTGCCTTTTTTCCACTCTATCCTTATACCCCCAGCATAGGAAGATGTACGTTTGAAGAAATAGATAAGTCTAAGAGCCCAGCTGAAAGAATGAATAGTTTTTGTCTGGAAAAAAAAAGAAAAATGATGGATAGTTTAACTGAAGGTTTCAGGTTATCTGATAAATTAAGTCATATTTTACCTTCCCCAAAATAAAACTGAATTCTGGCATGTAAATAGCTATCTGTTAAATACAGATCAGCTTCATTTGGCCCCTCTTATTCCAAAAATGACACAATGCGACAAGCTCAGGTGTATAAAGTTGAGATTACAAAGATCATAACATCAGGGATGATGAAATTTAAGAGTACTGAGTTCATGGAGAACTCAATATTGAATCTCCCTTTTTTTTTAATGTATAAGTGAATTTTCCCCCAAGGCCTTGGGGTATTGGGAGGGATGTTGCTCAGGGCTGCAACACAAATGTGGAGAAAGAAGGGGGGTTGAGTCTGAAAACCTCCTCAGGCTCACCTGGCATCAAGGATGTGTCATGGGGGAACTTCTCTGCGTGTATGTATGTGTGTGTGTGTGTGTGTGTGTGTGTGTACTAACAGAGTTGCATAATTCCCGAGTTGTACAAGGGTAGAGAAAATTAGAATTAAGCCTACTCCTGGGGAAGAGAGATGTCTTCTTCTACCCTGATTGATTACTGCCCTCTTGCTGGGTGAGTAATAGTGCTCATGGTCTTCTGCGTGGTCTCTCCAGGTCACAGGGAGCGTGCACAGCTTGGTGGAGGCACATAATAGATCATTGCAGAACCTCCAGAGGGCAGCACCAACGGCAGAGAATGGGACTCCTCGATCGTAGGAGCTCTCTCTTCTAGCTAGATGAGAATGTAACTATTTGAGTGCGATGCTCACCATATGGGGGATGGACACGCTCGAAGCTCTGACTCTGGGGGGTGGGGCAAGGACAATATACATAGCCTAAACATTTGTACCCCCATAGTATGCTGAAATAATAAAAAAAAGAATGTAGCTGGGACTTACCTTGCAAACCCAGAAAACATTTCTGGATTTTCTGAGATTTAACACAGGAGGGAGATTCTGTGGAGGGAAGAGAGATGATATCTTCATGCTGGGTGGTAGGGTCTGGTGCTCTTTTAAGTTGAATATTGAAAGGATCCCTTTATTTTATATCTTGAACCAGTTAAGTGGAAGTATTAATTACATGCACACACAGAAACTGAGACCTGGAGTGGATAGAGAGAACAGGGATGTTGCAGAAATTAGATTGAACCATCTCCTCAGCAAATGGTGGTGGTATTTTTGTGTGGGTGGGTAGTTATACACAAAGTGAGAAAGAGCAGTGCTCTGCTAAAACAATTCTTATGCAGAAAAAGTGACATCTCACAGAATACCATCCCATCATTTACCTCGACCAAAGTCCTTTTCACCACTCATCTTTCTGTCCTTTCAAGTTCCCCAGATGTATGGCCCCAATCAGGATCAAAATTCAGTAAGCTCAATACATTTCACAGACTGTCTTCACCTCCAAATGCCTTTGACGTCTCTTCAGTGAGTATTGATGCTGATAGATGTGGCTCGTTGATAATAGGTCTCTCCAAATAGGAAACATTGGGAATTCTGCTAGTGGTTGGGATTTGGTATGATTTTTCTCATGTACACAAAGATATCTGGTGTTCCAACTTTTAAAATGTCTTTAATACATATTACTTAGTATAAAAATTGCTATTAATAAGTCACCTTCTGAGACTCAAAATACATCTGACCTCTCCTTATTATTTCCTTGGTAGAGAAGAAGTAGGCTTTTGTCATCGTTGTTGTTGCTGTAAGGACAATATTTAAAGTTAAGTGATGATCCATTTTCAAAGATGAGTGGGTGTTGGGAAACTTACTTTTCTAACCAACGTTATATAGAAATAAATAATAATACTACACAGAATATTCTCTTAATTCTTAAAAATCTTACAAAAAAGCTAGGTAAAATGAGCAGATTTTGGCTTTTTTGAACCACCTAGGAAAGAGACTTATGAGCAGTCAATTGAATATAAGTTTTGGATTGCTGTGCATTGATGCCTGGCTCTTAATCAGTTGTCAACCTTAATTATCTTTGGCAAGTCAAGTCGCAGGAAAGATTGCTACTTTAATTCGAGGAAGTTATCATTTTCTAGAGAATACTGTACATTACTTGAATAAATTCACATCTCCTTTATTTTATCTAATCCCACTCTACTCCTCAAGTGGGTTTAGCTGTGTTAAGTCAGCTAATTAGATCACATTTAGTTCACACACACAAAAAGACTCTGGTACTGGGTCCAGGAAAGTTGCAATTTTTGAAGGAGAACCAAATGGCTCTCTCTAACATTTTGATTCTTCCCTGATGGTTAAGGTGACATTTAAGTTACTTGCTTATCTTCCCTGGTCTTATTTTGCTGCAAATTAGGGTGAAAGGAAGACTAGAAAAAGGAATCAAAATAGTGCATTTTTTTCTTCGTAGCATCTCTCACTTTCTCTTTTTCTTCTCCTCTCCATCCCTCTTCTATACCCTAGGAGTGTATCAAAGCACATTGTTCTGAAGCATGTAATGACACACCCTGCAGTCTGTCCCACTTCATGTTGAGGGGCACCTCAGTCTTTCTAACAGTGGCCTGGCATTCTATTATGTGGATGGACCATTGTTTAGGAACCTGTCCTCTAAAGATTGCCACTTAAGAACATTCCAATCTTTTGCCTCTGAAAATAGCACTACAATGTTAACATACTTGTTCACATGCCTTTGAGCACCTGAGCATAGGTTATTGGAAATGTACATTATTGTATCAAAGGGCATGTGCACTGTGAATTTTGGTAGATATTGCCACATTACCCTTTAAAGATTTGGTAGTAATTTGGGAGGCTAACCAGCTATGGGATACCAATCACTGTTCCAAAGTCATCTTGAGACAGAACTTGACCAGGTGGAGCTGGTTCAGACAAGAAACAGAAAAAGAGAAACACTGGACAAGGGGCCATGGGAGGAAGACCAGGAGAGGCTGAAGGTCTGTCTGTCAAGTAGAAGAAAGAGGGGTTTGGCTTGTCTTGAATGACCAAAGGCGCTGCAACTAACAAGTGGATGAGAGCTTCAGGAAGATACATTAGGGCTCAGTATATAAAAAATACTTTCTAAAAATATTTGCCAAATACAGAACCGACTGTTTCAAAGAAGGTGTTCCCCTGTTACTAGATGTGTTCAAGTTAAGGCTGGTTGTTATAGGCTCTGTATATGTGTGCATGTGAGTATGTGTATGTGTGTGTGTGTGTGTGTGTGTGCGCGCGCATGTGTGGTTGTGCACATGGGTGTACATGTGCACAGAGGTGTGCTTGTGTGCATATATATGCATGCACATATGTGTGGGCATGCATGTGTGTGTATGCATGTGTGTGTGAGTGCACAAATACAGGGCAGTTGCATAAAAGAGACATGGGCACCAGATAGGAGGTCGCAGTAGATGACTTTAAAGCCCTTTCCAAGTGTCTGGGACACAGATTTAATGAATAAATAAAAATATAAAAAATTATTTGTTTAAGATACAAGATCTTGTTTGACTGAGTTGCCCAAATCTAAATACCACCAGAGACCAACTCTAGTGTAATATGATATTGTGCATTAACTATTTCAGTGAACATGCATCGAGTGCCTTACTGCAAGGCAAGCACAAGATAGAGCTTCAGGGGACAGATAGACAAAGTCCCCTGCCCACAGGGAGCATGCATGGGACTCCATGGTAACACATGATCAAGGAAAGGGATGGTACCAAAGCCTGTGCCATGGGAGGGTGTAGGCCATGCCCAGTATAGGAGATTAATCTAGGCTGAAATCTGAAGGTTAAGAGTTTGCTGAGTATGGGTGAACTCGGTGAGCTTGGGTGGAGAAATTCAGGCAGAGGCCCAGGAAGTTCAAGGAAGTGCAAGAATCTTGGGGTAGACATTTGGAGTGTGGAGCCTGCAGGGAAGGCTGGTGAGAGCAATTCCAGACGAGGCTGAGAAGGCAGGACAGGGGCAGGTGGTGAAGGGCCTTGGGGAGCATGCCAGAGATTGTGGGCTTTATTCTAAGAGCAATGGCATTTGAAGAGCATCTCAGTCTGTTTTCTGTTGCTTATAACAGCATACTTGAAACTGGGTAATTTATAAAAAAAAAAAAAGAATTTATTTCTTACAGTTATGGAGGCTGAGAAGTTCAAGGTAAGAGTCTGTATCTGGTAAGGGCTTTCTTGCTGGTGAGGACTCTGCAGAGTCTTGAAGTGCCACAAGGTATCTCATGGCAAGGGGCTGAGCATGCTCACGTGCTAGCTCAGGTGTCTCTTCCTCTCCTTGTAAATCCGCCAGTCCCACTCCCATGATAACCCATTAATCCACTAGCCCATTAACCCATTCCTGAGGGCAGAGCCCTCATGACCCAATCACCTCTTACAGGCCCCACCTCTCAATATGGCCATATTGGGGATTAAATTTCAACATGAGTTTCAGAGGGGACAAATATGCAAAGCATAGCAAAGGGGTTCGAGTAGGACAGTTACATATTAAGATTTGTGTTTTATCAAGCTGGCTCTGGTACTTTAGCAGGGAGATGTTTTAGGTCAAGTTTTCTTAATCTTGGTGCTGACATTTTGGACTCATAATTCTTTGTGGTGGGGGCTGTCCTGTGTATGCCAGGATGTTTAGCAGCATCCCAGGTCTCTATTCACTAGGTGTCAGCAGCATCTCCTTAAGCCCCTGGTTGTGACAACCAAAAATGTCCCCAGACATTGCCAAATGTCTCCTGGTGGGGTCGGGGGTGTGTGAAAATTACCCATGGTTGAGAGCCCTTATTTTAGGGAACGAGATAAACTGGCAATCTGAACTGGATGGAAGATAATGGCAGAAGTTGGGTCAGAAGGAAAGAGGTAGAATTGATAGATTTTGGGTACAGCGTGAGTATGGAGAGAGAGGGAAGAATCAAGTATATGAAGCTGAAGTTTTGGGATTTGGCAAACTGAGTTGTGGAACCTAAGAGTGGTTTCCCCCAAAACATGATCAATTCCATTTTGGAAAAGTTGAGTTTTAAGTGCTGGAGTTTTAAGTTGAGTTTTAAATGGAGATATCTAGGGTTCAGGTGAGTCAGGGGCTGGCATTTGAGGGCTGATGTCCTACAGCTGGAATAATGCCCTTTCTGGCCCCACTAATAGCATAATGGAATTGTGCATCTTGGGCGCCCAAGTGTTTGTGGCACTGGTACACAGGAATGTGTGGCCAATTCCAAATCTTAAAGTTCCTTGGCCGTTCACCAGGGCCACCCCACAGGAAAAAGATCCACATGGACTCCTGACTAAGGAGAGGCGGCCTCCGCAAGGTTGACCTTTCCTGCTCTAGGCAGCTGAAGTGCTGCCTAAGTGATGGCCGAATGGTCAAAGCTATTACTCTAACTGTAATTTGTAATGGCTCTCTAATGCTTTAGAGAGAACTGGGGTTCCTTGGGATGAAAGGTGACTTTTAAAAGTCGGTAATTACACTTCCAGTGAAAATGTGTCTCCACCACAGTGCATAACTATAGTATGCAGGGCATCCAGGAATTCACTCCTGGACAGCGCTTATATTAATCATAGTTTCAATGCCCAGAGAACATGTTCTCAGTAGTTAACCATCCTCTTCCCCCCTCCTTAAAATGTGGACCTTGTAATCAAAAGAAAGACACACCCTCAACTATAGCAGGGCTGCTGTACTAAATAAAAAATTATAGTTATTATACACGGACTTCATACTGAGCAGGGTCAAGTTATAACACATCTGGTAACTTCCATTAAAGGACTGAGTTATGTTCAGCTTGTGTTTTAATTAGCCTGTGATAAACAAAGAATCAAAGGCCATTCCGCTCTGGTGGTTTTTATATTTACGACTGCCTTCACCTGCACTTACATACAGGTTTATGAAGTGTAAAAAAGCGAAGAGTTCTAGTCGCACTGTCTAGACCATTTACTGTAATAGCTCGGTTAGGAGACTGTATTTCTGAACCGGCCAGATGTTTACAACAGCCTGCAGAGCTGGTGGGCTGCTTGACTTACAGAAATGTTGGGACAAACATAGTCTGTTCTCCCAAGAAAGGATTTGGTATTAACACTTCCAGATCACTCGGGTTCCTTTGTAGTTTGCAAAAATGTATCAGAACAATGGAGTTTAGAAGAAAGAATGCGTTCTCTTCTGAGTTGAGATCTAAATAAAATCTGTCTTCCTCGATGATGAGAAAGGTTACAGAATCCAGTGAGAAAACATTTTTATAGGGGAGGAAATTGAGCCAAGAAAGACATCTGCCCCTGGCCCACCTCACCAAGCTCCCAGCAGAGACAAATACTGAGCTGGTTTATGTGAAAGATGCTAAGAAATTTTGCTATAAAATCTTCTTCTGAACTTTTATGATCTCCTAGGTGTGTTCCAGCTCTATGATTCTCATGTCAAAGATTAATTTAGGTATTACACTTTTAAGGTGATCTGATCGTTTCACTTGCTGGGCCTGCGGAATTGGCCTGGAATAAGCTTTCTGGAGTGATCCGCGTCCCTCTCTGCCTCCTTGGAAAAGCTTCCCGCCACCTCCGCGCTGTTCTGGGAGGGGATTCTGTGCCAGCTCCCAGCACAGGGAATTGACTCACAGGTTTGGCTTCACTTCTATTTTTTCCTTTCAACCACTTTTCCCCCACTTTGGTATTTTTTTTTTTTTTAATCTGTGCTTTAAAGTCTAACGTACAGGCAGAAAAATGCAAAAATGTCATAGCAAGATTTGTAACTCCCACTCACATCAAGTGGTAGAATATCGCAGCACCCCAGAAAATTCCCTCATTTCCCTTTCCAATTATTTTGCCTCCATGTTCCCACAAAGTAAAATAGATTCGTTTTGCCTCTCTTTGAAGTTTGTATAAATAGACTTAAACAGAATGTACTCTTCTGGGTCTGACTTCTTTCATTCAACATTCGTGAAATTCATTGATGTTGCTGTGGTTTTTTTTTTTTAATTGCTGTGCGATATCCCTTTGTATAAATATATACCTCACTTTATGGATTAATTTTACTGTTGATGGAAATTTGGTTGCAGCTAGTTTGGGCCTGTGGTGAATAAAGACAGGGACATTTTTGTTCATGTCACTTGGTGCACTCAGGCAAGCCTTTCTCTTGTAAGTACAGCCCACTTGTTATTTGACCTCTGAAATATCATTCAGCTTCTTAAGATGTGTTTCTTTCTCTTTAAAAGATGTTAATGAAGTCAGGCTTGATATATCCTCTATTTATTTTGTCCACTGTTTGTGGAATTTAAAAAATAAGCTTGTTATCATCGGCCATTCGTACTTTTTTTTTCCTCCTTGTTTCCTCTATGTAAGCATCTGTTCACAGTAAGCTCCCTGGCATCAGGGGAGCCACACCACATCCTTCCTTGAGACCAGCAATTCTCACAGTGTGGTTTCTGCCTCTGCAGTGTCAGCATCCCCTGAGCATCCCCTGTGTGCAATGCCCATTTTCAGGCTTCCTCCCAGACCTACAGAATCAGAGATGGGGCTTGGATCCCAGAATCTGCATTTCCACAAGTCTTCCAGGGGATCCTGCTGCACACTCCGGTCTGAGAACCACTGCTTTCCTGTCTTCCCCGCCCCATCACCTCTCTCAGCATGCATACAGCAGGAGGCACTTGGTAGGGAATTTATTTATTTATTATCCACTCATTCCAACCAGTACTTGCTGGGCACTTGCTAAGGATGAAGCTATACTCTGCTAGGGGGATATGGGGAGATGAAGATGCATTAGAGATGGTCCTTGCTCTTAGGGAGCCCAAGGTCAGCAAATGGATATAATACAAGGTGATGGACGCCTCTCCTGGGGAGGCCAGGGAATGGTCCATTCAGGAGGTGAGCCTTGCACTCAACTAAGTGTTAAACTAAATCACTGAATGGCATGCCCCCTAGCAAGAACTCATTAATGTTTGCACATTGCCTCTTAGATACGCAAGTGCACAATGTTATCATCACTTCTGAATCCCAGGTGCCTGGAACATAGCAGACAGCCATCAGATATGTGTTGAATTTCTAAACGAACCACTGCTTTTTTCTGTGCTTTTTTTGGACCCTGCATGTCATTCATTCAGCATGCATTTATTGAGCACCTGTGAAGATGATAAGAACTCTGCTATACACCGAGTTAATAAGGGGAGTGGAAATAGACACACTCTGCATGTCCCAAGGCTAGGAGCTGAAGCCACTAATGTGAAGTGTGTGAACAGTGGCGGTCTGTGGTCGTATTTACTTAGCTGTCTTAACTAGTTTCCAGCAAGCAGGTTGAATGCTTCTAATTGGTCAGGGCAGCCCAATGGCTGTGAGGCCGGAAGACGCCTGTGTATTTGATATTGATCCGGGAGAGGACTGTGTGAAAAAGTGGATCTACTCAGTTCTTCGGGGTGTTTTATACAATTTAAAAGGTGCTTTTGATGGCGGGACACAACACACTGGCACTCAGATGAGAGGCAGAACTCTTTGCTACTTACGGTGGGGAATAAGAGAAGGCTGCCAGTCAGAGTCACACAGGGGGTTTCCTGCCCCCAGGGAAAGCCCATAGGGGCAGCTTCTATATGGCAAGGGGGTTTGTATTAGCGAGATCTCACAGGTTCCGTGTGGATGGGTTAATTTGAATAATTTTGTGGGCACCACGGTATAGTTGCTATGGCTAGTTGTCCAGTATCTGGCCCTGGGTTACACAGGACAGGTGCATAGTGGCCCTGGTAAGGGAAATGGTTGGGTTGTGGACTTAATCTGCTATAGAGAGGGAAGGGACCAGCTTCCAGCCAGGGCCTCACATCTGGATCAAGACAGCATTGTAAGAAAAAACTTTATTTCATGGGGAAGGTTCACAGAATGACAAAATTCTGTTTTGCTGCAATAAAACATTTATGTGGGCTTTGTGTGGCTATCTCTCTCCCTGTGTCTGCAACTTTTCCATCTATGCAGTGGGCAGTTTCTTGTTTTTCGTGTGGGAGTAGAAGGAGGAGTTCTGCAATGGCATAAGTGAGTACGTGCTGTAATGTAAAGTACCTGCAGTGTTTCTAGCCTGGTGGGGGCAATGGTGTGTTAAAGGTAACCCTGTCAGACCTCATTTAGTGCCACACATTGAAGTTACCTGTGATGGAAAATACTCCCCATAATGAGGGGTGACCACACACTCCTTGCTGGTGTTGTTCAAAATCGAGCAGATGCGTAAGGGTGCTTATGTTATGCAATGCAGCTCCTGTGTAGAGCTGGAAGGCCCTTTCTGGAGAATAGATATGAAAGGTGATTAACCACTTAAACTGTCTAAAAGATTCCAGTTAATGTTACTGTGGCCTGTCAAGGGGTACACGGTATCTGGGGTAAGCCAGAATAAAATCTAGTGAGGCATGAGAAACAGGTAATGCCAGAAATGAACTGCTGCATTTTGCAGCCCATTTTTCACTGGAAGCTGTATGCACGGATTAAGGGGAAGGAGGCACTGGTCTCATTAAGAAGCCCCTGTTGTGAACTTTGTCAACTGGATGCAACTTTTTCACTTGAACCCTTCCTATGCCATGGCAGTCTCTGACTCCGTTGCCCTCGCAGCTGGCTGTGCATTGGAACGCACACAAATCAAGCGGGACTGTTGGACTGGACGCTTGGAAAGAACAATTAGGTCCACCCAAGCCTCCAGACAACCTCTTTTCCCAGTAAACCGTATGCCCTGCTGGAACTGCCCGGAGATGCAGATGCGAAGTTCATTAAGAGTGACTGAATTGCATCTATATTTAAAGCATCTGATGTCCCAGGATACAAAAGTAAAGTGGTGGTATTTTATTCTTGGTGGATTTGCTGTCTGAAAGCTCAAACATTTCCCATCCCTTTCATACAATCCTGATCTTGTAATTCATTGTCTATTTAAAAAAAACATTCACCCTGCTTCTGCATTAAAAACAAAGCAAAACAAAACCATCACCACTGTGCTTATTTTAGCAAGTTTATTTTTTAAAAAGATAAAAGTCAATATTCTCCCTTGCACAGCTGGTGTCCTGGGGGGATGAACTACAGGAATCATAGTTAAATTGCTGCTAGTCTGTCTGTGTGATAGAAAAGGTCAATATTTTTCTAGAAAGAAAGCGTTCTGCTTTCCTCCTGGGAGACGAGAATGCCACAGCAGTAAATTACTGGATTTTTGTGCCCAAGTGATTGCAGGGGATAATTCCGCCCCTGGAATGGAAACACTCCTCCTCCGCTACAGTTCTTTCTGCTCACCTCTCACAGCCTTGACTTAGAAAGGTTTTCGTTTGGTCTGTGTCACTAGCCTACTCTCACAGAACCGCTCAGCAAGGACTGCCCTGCCCCCTAAGCAGCTATGTAGGATGTCAGCTCTACAGGTTGCCTCTGAAGAATTCGGATCTAAAATGCCACTTTATCGGTTGCGATAGGCTGGGTTGTGCTGAGGTCAATCTCAGTTACGTAAAACCACCAAAGTTTAATTCCTACTCGCACTACATGTTCACTGCGGGTCTGCAGGGACCTCCGCTTATTGGGATTATTCGGAGACCCAGGCTGAAGGACACCCCATCCCCACATCTGCCTTCATGATCACCGAAGCAGTGGAGAGGGAACGAGGGGAATTGTGCCCCACTGTTAAAGCTCTGACCTTAAGTGACACATGTCACTTCTGCTTATATTTCACTGGCCAGAACAAGACACATGACATACCTACCTTCCGCATGCCCAGGAGGACAGAACCAGAAAGTCTGTGAACAGCCCTAATGATCACTGTGGCTGTTACTCAAATGAATTGGAAAGCTTGCAAGGATCTGAGAGGCCACTTCCTCTGGACTTCCTCCTAAGGGAGACATCTTTTCTATGACATGCTGTCCATGCTCAGCCTCTGCGGCAGCACTCTTGGTGAGGGGACCTCACTGCTTCTCAAGGTGGTCATTGCGGTTTTGGGGCAGCCTTTGTATAGTTAGAGCCTCTTAGGGCCTGAATGTCTGGAGTGTGGTCTCGTCCTCTGTCCTCTGGCTGTCTGGCCCTGGCCAGGGAACTTACCTTGCTGAGTCTCTGTTTTCCCATCTGTGAAATGGAAATAATATTACCCTTATTCACAGTTGAAATGAGGATCAAATGAAATGCAATAAAGTCTGTAACAGGTCTGGCACATAATTGAAAACGAACAAAGGCTGGTACCCTCGCTTTTGCTCCAAAGGAGGCTGCTGTGAGGTTGAATGTGAAAATGTATATAAATTAGTATATTTATATATATGTATACAAGTAGTGTGCATATATATGTGTATACAATTATTGCTCTGCTAATTGTAGATGGAAGAAATGTTGAGTGGCTATGAGCACAATTTAAAACTTACTCCAATCAATCCTTGGACCAAAATGGCTATGGAAGTTCTTGGAAGTCCAGTGTCATAGATGAATATTTACAAATTGTTCAATTCTGTAGGCTATTCATTTATTTAAAATAGATGGATTTTTATTTTTATCTTTTCTCTACTTCCAATTTCTTGCCTGGAATGCTCCCTCCCCATCCTTTGCTCACTTTGAATTATTCTTCATGTGTCAGTTTCTCTCCAGATTTCACTGCCAAAAGTGGCCTGTATTTACCCCAGATCCAGATCCTATTACTTATCATATGGAATTGCCTACAAGTGTAAGTACCTTGGGACTCTTTTTGAGTGCCACTGTACCCACCTTCACCTTTTTGAATGGTGAACAGGTGACATACATACAGTATCTATCACAGTATCGAGCACTTAGTAAGTTCTCCTCCTATGGAGCCCTTTTTCCTGCCTCGGGTAATCTTGGAGGACAATTGGACCTCCAGTTCTCACTGCTTAAGCTCAGTATGCTAGATGCAATTCAGAAACGTCTTGCTTGTCATTACCCTTCATAAAATATTACCTTCCTTTTGGACAAATGGCTCAGAGGACATCTGGCTACTCTCTGTGAGTTATGAGGATCTAGTGAAGCGATGGCTATTTGAAGAATGGCTCAAGGCATTCAAGAGCAGTGGATAAGCAGAAACCACAGTGGGGTGAAGATATTGCCAGAGAGGAAGGGGACAAATATCTTCCTGACTTCTTTTTGTATGTATAAGTTGATTTAATAGTGCTTTCTTGCAGACACGCTTTGTTGAGTGAATGTAAGATTTTAACTTTACTAGTTAATCAGATGATGAATCTGGAGAGCTCCTCTGAGTTACCACTTTGGAAAAAACAGAAGATAAAAACTCAGCGCAATGAACCTTACTCTATATTGTTAGCACTGGGCTGACCTTATACCTTAGCTGTTGAGTCCGACCCTCTCATTTTCTAGCTCAGGGGATTGAAGCCCGGCAAGGTCACAAAAACTCAAATTCGGAAATAGTGATTTAGGCATCAATTCAGATTCTCTCAATTCTTAATATTCCCTCTGAAGTGGGGTGAAGATTGTAGGGCTGGCTTTGTAGTACCCCTGAGAGTGACTGTCCCTCGGCTGACTCTGGGCCAGCCAGGCTTCCTTCCATCTGTCAGGAATGGGCAAAGGGCTCCAAAGGTCCTCTCCTCGGGAGCCAACAGCAAGAGAGAGTCAGCACCCTCCCAAGACTGCCTCTGGCCCTTCTAGCTCACCTTCGTGGTTTGCGTTAGCTCAGGCCGCCCTGTTCCATTCAGATTTACATTTAGATCTGGGATTTTGGTGAAGAGGCACAGGCAGGAGACACTCAGGCTGAGTATTGCTGTGTGAGACCAAAGCTGTAACAACTGAATATGTTTGATGCAGAGGTGTCACAATCTAGGCTGATGTCCTCATT
>RJWJ010030783.1:0-19651 GCA_004363605.1 Indri indri | reverse complement strand
GCAAAAAGTCTTTTTTTAAAGTCTGCTTTTAAAACGTGACTCTTGAAGTTTTTAATTGTCAACTATATGAGGACAGGATGTAAAAGCTGAAGGAGTTTTTAAAGATTATCTAATTCTGATTCTGTTAGGAAAAAATCCATTCTTGAACAAAGCAAACATAAAAAGGATGTGCATATGCTGAAAGCATAAGTACATGCTAGACATGAGACCGGGTATACATCTCCACCTGAGCAGAAATGAAGGGGTCAGAAGAAGCAAGTGCATGGAGAGTACAGTTCCCGCCTTTTCTCATCCTCAACATCCACCGGACACTCATTGACCCACTGAAACAAACCCAAGTCCCAGCAGAGTCACAGTATTCAGTAAATCCATCCTGAACCCATCACTATCACCTTCCCATATCAAATAAAGCGAGCCCTTTGTTCTCGAAATTGAAATCCAGAAACTCTACTCAGAACAGTAACTCTTAGCTCCCAGAGGGACTTTTAGAGCACAGATACAAATATCAAATTTGAAATGTTTTTTAATTTAGTCCTCTGTTTTTAAAATGTTTGAATTAAATTTTACTGTATTTTCAGAGCAAAATATTCCCTTCAATATTTATTGATTTATTTTATTGATTTATTCAATATTTATTGGTTTAATACATTTAACCTTACAAAATTCTTAATATACTTTCAAAAGGCACTATACAAAAATCTGATGACTATCACATATACAAATTACCTAAATGCCAGTTGTTTTCAAATAAGATTTTTAGAAAGTCATCTATGACATAAATTGAAATTAGAAGGAAATTATAAAATACATATTTAGTCAATCTTAATTTATTCTATATTTTAATGTCAAAAAATACAGCAAAAATTGTGACTCTTTATGCTAATCTTCCAGAATTTCTTTATAAAGATAAAAGTTACACGGATATTTCATAATCTATAATCAAAATGATAAATTACTGCTTTGGCAAAGTACCAATTAACACAGAATGATTTCTCTTTTAGAGAAATCAACTCAGGAAATAAAGGCATTCAAGGTTGGAGATAACTTCTAAGGTCCAATAAAGCATCACAAATTATAATCATTTCAAATTATACTGTACTTGGAAATAGAAACTTTCAGGATATAGCCTGTTATTACTGGCTCAACTATTTTCTCATATTACTTGGGGATCACAAAGCTTGAGCAATTATTCAAGTCACATAATTAAATGGTGAACTTTAAATCAATATCGTGGGAAATGTCTAAGTACGTCATTGCAATAATCCATGCTATGTGATCAGTGCAGAATAAATTAAGATTGCATGATTGTTTATTGTCCACAAAGCATGATTTCAGAAGAATCAATTTTTAATTATAAGTCCAAGGCATCTGATGAGAATTTAATATATTATCTACCCTTTTTAAAAAAATAACACATCTGATTTTTTAGTATCATTCTAATTTCCCCTTTATTTATTTGGCATGGAAACCCTAAGTAAGATACTAAAGTATTTATTTTCCCTACAAAGTTCTCAGAGAAACTAAACATCTAGTACCTAATAGCTAGCCACATGATCAAAATAGGTAATGCTGCCAGAACATCTGCTTAAAGGGGAAAAAAAGGTCACCATTCTTTTACCTTAATCTCATCACACTGGAACAGATGAAGATCTGGCTTGTTCTGGGTTGGCTCTTTGCACACTAGGGCAAGAATTGAATCATAGCTGCATGAATGCATCACAGCTTGGCAGTGCTGGATTGTGTTTAAAGGAAAATTCTCCAGTTCATTCTAAAAATACAGTAAATATTTTATTTTGTGAAGCTTTTACTCATTTTCAAACAATTTGACCTAATTGTAAACATTAATATTTCTGTAGCTTCTTGGAAAAAAATATAAATTTTACAAACTTGCCTTTGATTCTAAATCAATCAGGCTCACAGCTCTGTCATCCACTTGAAGAATCATATCTTGAGTCCACACTTTGCCCTTAGCATCGAGCAATTTCAGCTTCCTTATTCCATCATCGACAGTTATCATAGCATCTTTCCGATCCAGAACAAAGGTAGTCAAGTGCTTATGATTGGCAAAAAATTTTTTAAAAAAAGATTTGTAATACGCACAAACACATACACAATCTCTTAGTACACATTTTCCAAAAGAAAGTAGAATTAATCTAATTGAGGTCACTAGCAGAGAAATGAGGGACAAACACAAAGTACTCTAAAACTTTATGATTATCTTATTGAGAGAATGAAGTCAAGCAGGTTTTTGTTGAATGGAGAAAATGACGGCTTGACTCATAAGTTATCTAAATCTGTTTCATACCGAGCCATGTTGAACTACATAAACATGGCATAAAAACAAATTCTTAACAGCTTAAATAACATTCCTTTAAAATAAACTTTTCCCCCATTTTATTCTATTATGGTTATCTAAATGCTGAAAAATAGCAGGCTATCTATATGGCAGCTTTGAAATTATGGACACTGATACTTCAAAGTAGCAATGGCTCAATTACAGGCTGTAACAGCTGTCAAACTATTCAATCTACTGAAACCACTTAATGAAACAAAACTGTTTAAATTTAATTAAGCATACTTGAGATAGGTAGAAAACTGAAAATAAGAGCAATTTAAAATTACCTCCCTGCTTAAATATTTTCTATTATAAGCAAAGGTCACCTAGATAAATTCCAAGAGCAACTATCTTAAAAGATAACAATAGGGCAAAAACTAAAAAAGAAACCATTATTTAAATGAAACCAGTAATGACTTTAGATAAAAATAAAAATAAAACCACTCACTGAAACTGTCAAGGCTTAGTTTCAAGAAGATTCTATAGAACAAAATAGAAGCCTTTGTCCTGTTTTAACCAAAATAAAGCTGGCAATAATAAATGAGTAGTAATTACGATTCTTATTAATAGGTACTCTTTGTGAAAATAGACCAGAGACTAACAAGATACTTTTATATGTAATATTTCAGTTTCATAAAAATTTTTACAAGTCAACACAACTTAAAATACATTATAGGAATAAAATAAAACATAATTCTGACATTACTTCCAATTTTATGTCCCTCAAGGTTCAATCTAAATATTATCAAACACCAAAGCATCTTACTTCAACACGGTACTGGGATATATCTGACACACTGCTGACACTGTCGCGTGCATAATTCTTCCTTTGCTCTGAAAGAGAAATTTAAGAGAAATTTAAAAAGCCATTACATTGGTATTATGTGGCCATTTCTAAAACTAGTCTATCTCACATATAAATACAGTAGTTAACAAGTCACCATTGTGTGGTGTATCTGAAAACACTCATTATTCACAGTGAATCTAAAAACCACAGGAAAGCCTAAATGATATGCAAGAACAATTTGACCCACTATAAATTTTTAGAATTCCAAAGGTTAACAAGATTATAAATGCTCTAAGAAAAGAGTTATTTCATCTGAAGGTTTCATTAATCAGGAACCTACTGTTTGGTAAAAAGATAAAAACTGGCTTATAAATTTCATCTGTTAATGCACTGAGACCAAAATATTAAATATAATTGAAAATATTGTCATAGATACTGTATTATATGAGTTAGACTACATTATTATTAAATAAAATAGGCACTACAAGGAACATCTCCTTTTACAACATCCAAACTATGGACAGTGTTAGAGGAGATTCAAAAGATGAGTCAATCATAGTGATTGCCATTGAATATTAACAATTTTCACACATTTATAGAACACACAAATGTGATACTTAGAATTGTAGATATAAACTATTAGGAAAAATGAGAAAGTTGGGTAGAAAGTTTTGTATCAAACTACTTAAAAAGAAAAAGAAACCTTTAATTTTCTTTTCTGAAATGCTGCAAAACCAAAAAATATTAAAATATAAAATGTGTGTTGACAGTATTTGGTATTTATTATTTTCTTTTTTATTTTTATTTTAAATATGGAACATTTTACAAATTTGCATGTTATCCTCACACAGGCACCATGCTAATCTTTTCTGTATTGTTCCAATTTTAGTATGTGTACTGCCAAAGTGAGCTCTATTTGTTACTTTTTAATCAAACAACTTGCTTACTTGTAAATTCACAGTTGCCCTATTTCTTCTAAAACAGAATGCTATGATGAGGGGACCAGTAGATTTTTGATTCTACCTTTGGCTCTGTCATTAAGTAGGAAACTAAATTTGGGCAAAACACCTAATGCCTTGGGCCACAGCACTTTTATTGTAAAATAAAAGGGTTAAATCCAAATACCCCAACTCATTAAAATTCTCATATATTCATATATATATATATGTAACTTAACTTTCTTAACAACCAATTTTTTTCTAAATGTAAACCTTTTTCTTTCAGTTAATACAGAAACTCTTAGGTACTCCTACAACAGCAGAAGTTGAAAAGATCTGCTAAACATAAAAGCAAAGTATGAAAACATAAAGAGCATATATGCATACTCAGAATGTTAACACAGATTTTTTTCAAAACTTCAATAAATCTTTCTTTCGAAACACATATGAAAGTCACTTTTCATTTATATTTACTTAAAAAATTTAGATGAAAATTTCCATATTCCTTATATCAATATCACTCTGATACTCCAATATGTTCTATTTTTGCTTTTGCAGCATTAAAATTACTTAACAAAAACAGACACACTACAAAATTCAGTCTTTGCTACCTTTCTTTTTTTGTTTGGATGATGACCTGAAGAAGTATGATCCATCTGGTCCTACCAAAATAATGTGATCAAAAAGAAACATCTGGTTTCACCTTAAATTTTCTACTCCAATGCAACAAAGCATAAACCTTCACTTACATGACTATACTCTACATATTTAAAAAAGTGAACAACCATGATTTTTCTGATTAGTTAAAGATTAATAAATGTGAGATATTAAAACATGGATAACTGTTTCTGGGAGAACCATTATGACTCTTGAAATGTAATATGTAATTCAGGGATACATCTGACAAAAGCACGTCTAGAAATAATCACTGTTACAGAATCACTGGTTCATCATATTCTAATACAACTCTCATGGTAGACTGAGAACATGAGGGTAGTTCTGCTTCATTTGATCCAACCTGAGGATAGTAAAAGAAATGGCAACAGTTACCATGATATCCAGTTATAATATGGTAGCTCCAGGATGTTCAAATGCTTGACTAAGTCTTTCAGATAAATGATTGGCAAACACAGTTGAAGGTCCAAAATACTGTATGTTTATAATTAGATATTCTCATTATGAAGTAGTAAGAATTTATACCCCCAGATTTCCCAACATATAGCTTCTAAGTCCCATAGAAACATAATTTACAGAATCAAAAAAACTATTTCATAGCATTTTAAAACACTATGATGTTAACTGATCACTTTGATTGCCCAGAAGATACGGTGTCATTTATAACATTCCAAATTATGGACCCATTTTAGAAATTCCTAAGCAGCTTTCTCTCCTAATATTACATAATAAGATGTATGTTATAAGAAATTACCTTTTAAAAACCTAAAAATGTGTAAATGCCATAAAATGGATTTACAAATAAACTAGTTCCAGTGATTTTTAAGTCCACAAATAAAGGTTAATATTAATGCTTTAATAGGCAATGTTGAAAGAAGCTTACTAAAAGGCAACCACAATACATTTCTTTTTTATGAGAATCACATGTACTTACAAAAACAAATGTAAAATAGTAATTATGCTCCTAAGCTGAAAATCTCACAAAAGCCTTAAAACAGTGTAAAAAGCCTACGTGAAGTCTCTCAACACTACTCAAGATGGAGCCTCTAATGAAGTTCACCACTTTCTCTAACAATGGTTCTCTTCTTTGACTGCATATTAGAATAAACTTTGTAAAACACTGTGTGGGGCCTCCCTAACAAGAGATTCTAATGTTAACTGGTCTAGGGTGCAGCCTAGGCACTCCACTTTGCAAAAGCTCCCCAGGCAATTCTAACGGGCAGCTAAGGTACTCCAAAATCTGTGTAAATGTCAACTCATCTACTATATGCTATCTCTTTAAGCAGAAAATTTTCCTTTCCAAATTAAGAGTGTAAATCATGGTCAAATAATGTATTAAATAATAAATAAATGAATAAATCTAGCAGTAGAGCTTTGGGTTTCTAGTATTGTAAGATGCTTAATATAAGAGTAAGTCAATGTCTCTCCCTACCCCCACATCTTTCTTTCTCTTAGAATCAGTTAGAGCTGGGAACAAAACTTACTTGCTTAGAGTACCACTGGTCCTGTTTCACTATTTTTCCTATCGCATGGTCCAGAATATACAAATCCAAACAGACAGAATTAGGTGAATACAGTAACTAATGATGAAAATTCTATACATATCATTTTAGCATTATTGATAGCCTGTCACAAAAATCAATATTTGATTTCCAGATCAGAAATAGTAAATTTAGGTTTCATTTAACTCTTTAATTACTACAATTGCAACTACAAGTATGCAGGCCTCTGGATTTACAGTTAGTTCGCTTTCACCTGCATTGCCGTTTATGCATAGTATACCAACATGTGAAACAGCTAATATTCAGAGATAAAGCTAATATTTAGAAAATTTTTATTTTCTCTTTCTCTTAAAACAAAATGTTGCTTAGAAAGTAGGAATTTGGCTATTAAAAAGAAAAAAGTAACATAAAAGCAGCTGCTGATATTTCTCTCCCTAAATAAAACAATGGGCTGCAGCTCATATTACTTTATACTTATAAAACTTTCGACCACAATAAAGGAGAATTCCTCTCTCACTCGTGTGTAGTGTATAACTGCCATAGAAGAGAGGTGCTTAATGGGAATTGGTAAGGAGCACTGAGTGATAATTACAAGCTCTCATTATGAGGCAACTATCACAGTTTGACAGATCAGTTTCTGAATCAAGATACTGCTTTAAAACACAAACAAGGTCATTTCTAAAAACCACATCATTTAAGAATTAACTTTATTGGCCTGTTCAACAAATTATTAAAATGGCTCATCCCACGAAGTTAAAAGGAGCTTCAAAATTTTCAGTTAAGTTGGGAAAATTGCCAAACTGTCTTTTGGAGTCACCTGCTCTGGTACATTCTATCAAGATGAATTTTGACTCTAACGTTTAGCCCAATTTCCTGGGACTCTTTAATCATGGGCCATTTACTTCTTAAGAATTAAAAAAACCCAAGAAACACAAAACACAATTTTTTGTTCTTTGAAAAAAAGATTGAAATGTTTCCTCTAAGTAAAATACACACTGAAAATAATGAGAATGGGGAAAAGAGGAATGAATTTAAACTCATAAGTCCCACTTGAATGTGTAAGAGATTGCTTGAGCTTTAATTATGACAATTAAACAGAGAGACTAGCTCCAAACCAAGAGCAGGAGATAGAGAAAGACAGAAAGAGAAAGAAAGCTAGGTACAAAAAGAAAAACATGTAGGGAGGATATCTGTTGAGAAAAGTGGTATTTTCAGGAACATTGCTATGAGAAACTTGAATCAAGCACTGTGTGGAAATACAGGGAAGCTTACAATAAACTCAATTATACAAAAAATCGCTGTGCAGTTTATAGGTTACTTATACTCAATTCTTACCAGCATCTCTCTAAGAAAAGGAAAAGCAGGAAAACACAAATATATTTTCCTACTTGTTGTTAACATCACAAAACAGTTCAAACTTAAGGTTAAAATGAGACTTGAGAGAGTGCCTATCATATTTATCTAATATTATTTGGCCTCCCAGTAATGTTAATCTCAAAGTTACTGCAAGTGTCGGCAATAACAAAAAAGTATTACTAATAGATAATTCTGTGAAATTTGAATTTTTTTGGAGATGAGATGGCTTAAAGCAGCCGATTGTCTATGGTAAATGGCCATATTCCAAATTCAGTGATAGCTAATTCAAAGGAACTTCCTTTTCTAGGAAGTTCAGCTATTCAGAACATAGCAGAAAACTCATACTTAAATAAGTCCTCTGAGTGGCTGTTAGAGATGTCACCATTTCTAAAATTTACACATTTTAAAGTATAAACTAATGGAAAGACTCTCAATTCTTCACTCAGAACATATTACTAACAAAACTTTCTATCTAGTTTCCCAGCCCATGGATATTAGAAGCAGGCATGTTAACCGCACAGAAAAGTGACAGGCCTGGGATCTAAGCACATGGAAAAAGCAGGCCCAAATATTCAAAAGGGAAAAGATTCTGTATGATGTGGTGTAAAGGTAAGGAATGAAGCCTCTAAGAATATTACAGCACATAAGCTAATGTACACACACATGACCCTTTGAGTCACCAACAAGAGATCATAGGTGCCACCCCCGAGGGAAGGGACTATTTAATATATTTTACAAGTATTTCCCACTAAAATGATTTTAAAATTTTAGTCCCTAAAGACTGACAAACAGGCTAGCTGAAAAAAATATAAAATTTCCTATTCTCTGATAACAGTAGCTAATGAAATGCTACTATCATGAAATAAGTGGAGGAGAAAGAAATTGGTGTTTATTTTCCCCCTAAGCAAGTATTACTTTGTCAGGGACAATAGTGACGCAGAGCCTTTCACATGCTGGCTTAGAAATTTCCTGTATAACAGTAAAGAAATGACAAAACAAAGTTATTAAAACTGTAGTATATTTTAACTGTTTTCCTTGAATAAATAAATTAGCATACATTCCACAAAAGCAGATTTACTATCATAAAAAAGCATAGCTCACAATACATTTTACAAGATTTATAAAAGAAAATATTTCTAGAGTACTACAGGGAGTGATGTCTGGAACATAAGTTTACAAGTAGATGACGAAGGTTACCTCTTGATCCTGTCAAAGTATCACTATGATTAGATATATAACATCATTTGGAGGTAATATCAAGATACTAAATTTGAGGGCCTGAATACCCAGGATAAAAAGTGACTCTTCAGTACCCCTCCCCATTCCCATGATAGGGCTCTCACTTATATTTTCTTACATAAACTCACCACAGAACTATTATCATTTCTATTTTAACAATGAGGAATTTGAGGGTAATAGATTAAATCATTTTGCTCAAAATAGCAGCCATTTGGTGGAGGTGCCATGATTCCACTGCAGATCCCCTGGCATCCAAAATCCATGCCTCTCTGAGCACATTTATTAGAAGTAATTGGGTTGCACATTACGGTGTCAGACCTGAAAAGTGTTCTCATGAAAAAGACAAGCTACATGGAACCTCTGCTACAGTCTAGACTACACTCAGTATATTAGAAAAACAGTGACCATTATTGTGAAAACTCATGTTCCTGTGCACTAAATAGCATCCTCATATCACAAAGAAGTTCATGTACCACCCATGAAGGCAAATTAATTCTTGTAAGATTTATTCAACTAGTTTAATAATTGTGAAAGGAGAAGTTTTAAAGAAGATGCATAAATTGTGACAAAATAAACTATATTACAAATCTCTCCTTCACCAAATTTCCAGATACGAAGAGAAAGTTAAAACTATGCAGACCAGAGGCTAAACACTCCCAAAGCTATCTAAAAAGACAGCAACTAGAATTTATTGCAAAGTTTCTTTCAAAACATGAATATATTTCTCCACTGTCCTTTGTCCATCTATCCATTCATTCCATAGGCACTTACTGAGAACTGATAGAAGGAAGGCAGTCTGTGTGTGTGTGTGTGTGTGTGTGTATGTAGTGTGTTGGGAGAGAATGGAAAGAAACATTATCTGCAACTTAAAACCATCTTCTTTCTAAGCCCAATACATTGCTAAGTTTTCTGTCTTCCCAGTAAATGTGTCTTGGATTTGCCCCTTTCTACCTCTCTCTTTATATGTTCCATTTTACCTATCCACTGTTCATTTTCATTACACTACACAAAGTAATTGTTATATTTTCTTATGGTCGAATTATCTTTAAGTTACACAACTTTTAAAAATCATCTAACCTTAAAAAGGGGACTCAGCTTGCTTTATATATAAATGGGGGGAAATCAAAATTTACTGTTTAAAAGATGGATATTTTCAATCTTTGGATCTAAGATTTTTTAAAGTTGCTTCTAACACAATACAGACATTAAAATTTGCAGGTGAGTCCTATCTTCTATCCTTATTCCTTTATTAGCTCTCTGAAAGTAGACTTTTTAATCTATGGTTATTTGTGAGAGGATTAATACTCTTTCTCCTCAATAAAAGTCTTAGTACTATTATAAGATGACTAATTCACTACATTACTTAAAATCTCTGATTCACCTATTGCCATCCATACCCATCAAATACATCATCAGTATTGCTATCAGAGTGAATCAAGACAAATGTGACCTATTACTGCCTTGATTAAAGTATATCACAGGCTACTCACTATTTGTAAACAATGTCTAAATTCTTTAGCATGATTCTTCCTAATGCAGTCCATGTTCATTTTTCTAATCTTATTTCCCAATGCACCACCTTGCACTTTCCAGTTAACATCAACTGCTTAAAGTTTATTAATCCATTATACTCATTCTACAAATATTTACTGAACATAAATTATACATTAGCCACTGTGCTAATAAGCACAGAGAATCCTGAAGTTATCAAGACAAATATGGGCCATCTTCATAAAGCTGATAGTCTAGCTTACAGAGGTTTCATACTGCTGTTTGCAGCATCCTCCGGCCCCCAACGCCTAGAGAACACAGCTGACCTTTCAGAGCTCAGCTCAAGGCTTGAGTCCTCTGTGAAATCCTTTGTGACCATCCCCCCATTTAGAAGAACTAACCACTCCCAGTGCACCTGATACACACTGCCATTCAAGCACATTTAGCCCTTTATCATTTTTTAGAACAAAATGTTGTATTATTAAAATAAAAACCTTTGTAGAAAAGCATTACAGATGAAAAGCTGTATTTACACTTACTGATTCAAGGTCCAGTTATGCATCAAACACTGAACAGGCATAGCAATGGCCTATACAAGCAAGTACATTGGACACACGAACACTTAGATTCCACTTCTATTAATACAAAACAACTTAATTAATGTAAAAGATGAGGGCGAGTACTGACACATGAAATCTGCCCAGAAACTAAACTGGCAGAGATGTCGAGTTAACAAACTATTGAAAGTTACCCATCTCTAAGAGTCACTTTCTCATTGTTATAAAAATGCTTAAAACCTAAACATGAATCCAGTGCCTGGCTTATAATTTCTTTAAGAAACTGCCAAGAACCATAGGCAATTAGTTATTAATATCAAGTTTCCATGCAAAATGGTCTAAGAATTTATTTGAAATACCTTACATAAGAACTGAAATAAACTTGGCAAACTATAATTATAGTAAAGTTTTAAACCAAGAATTCAAATCAGCCTACTTCTGAAGTTTCACTATCCTAATTTCTCAGGATGTCTTTTCTATAACAATTTTAAGTGTAGTAACATTGCCCACAAACCTTTGGATCATGACTGATGTACCTACCGCTTAACCTTAGAGTAGAAGAAATTAGCAGCAACTAATAAGTCTCAACTGCGACAAATCGTATAATAAGCGCCATAGGTGGAATGTTCTCATGAGAGGCATGTAAAGTAATATACTCCACACTTTGCAACAATTACCTAATTTTTCCACACAGTTTTCAGACTTTTATGCCCTGATTCTGTTAAAAATAATAGTATGAAGACTAAATCATACCCATTGTTTTTGTGTAAAGAATTTAGAGGGCTGTTCTCTGAAATTCAATAGATCTAGTTAACACTACCACACTGTTTCTAAGTGCTTGGGTTTTAAGGGTGGATTCCGGAGCTATTTATTATAACAATGTATTTACTAGAGACTATGAAGATCATGCCCTCACACACTGATGTACTTAATAACTATCTATCTAGAAAAGAAAGACTGAAGTAATTAACTATTCTTACCAAAAAACTTTTCCTTTTTCAGTTACCTTCAAGTCACTCTCTAAACTACATCCCCTAAAGTAAGAGATCATATATTACTGGTCCTATACTGAGCATATATTAAGGAGTATTTATGGACTACATTCCCTACATTTACAATTCACAACTACTTGATTGTGTAAGAATGTCTCAATATAGTACTCAAGAAACTGAAACCAACACTAACTAGATTGACAAGGCCATTAAAAAAAGCCATGTATGGCATTAAATCCATTTTATGAATGTATAATGTGAAAATCCCAATTCACTAAGAACACAGGCATAAAAAGAATCACAAAACCTTAAAATTGTTATTCATTCTTACCATAGCCAAGAAGTCGTAGATCTAGATAATGCAAAAATAAAAGAATCCCACAATTTAGAAAATGCCATTGGTTCCTATAGTACATAATAACAATGATAATATCAACAACAATAATAGCAAATACCTAGTGTTTTCTGCTTGCCAAGCACTGTTATAAGCATTTTACATGTACTAACTCATTTAATTCTCCTATCAACCCCATGAGATATCCCCATTATACAGATAAGCAAAATGAGGCACAGACAAGTGAAGTAATTTGCCCAAGATCACTTAGGTAATAAATAACAGAACTTTATTTAAACCTAAGAAGTCTGGTTGCAGAGTCTTTGCTATTAACCACAATACTATTCTGATTCTTTATTGTTATACAGTAATAAAAGGCCATGTAGACCCTGTACAAACAAATGCCTTCCTTAACATATATGGTACATTTCAGGAGTCCTCAACTTCTTTTTAGTAATAACTTCTATTTTATATTTTAAGTTTAAAAAATATTGTGTATCTGTGAGACAATCTAGAGAAGGCATTGGAAGTTAGAGAAAGATCAAAGAGAAAGCTTATTTTGTAGTACAGAAAGAAATTATATAAGGAGTGCTGGATACAATGTAATACTACTCAAAAGGTTCAAGAGCTATAAGGAAAAAATTCTGTCACCTGTCATCCCACATCTACTGGATTAATCACAAAGATCAACAAACATATGACAAATAGTAAATGGGAAAACCCACCTAAGGCATTGGTGCCACACAAGGACTTTCAAAAGCATTGCAACTCATTTCATCTGTAGTTTTAAATTATATGACAGCAAGCAGAGGTCATAGCTTTGGTAGCTTTCACAAAACTTCTTCTTAAAAATAATCCTTATTTAGCAATCACCACTTCATTACAAAGAATATGAACAGGGTGTGGGTTCCAACTATGACTTTGAAATTATAATTTGTAAAAAGTGGTTAGAAACAGAATTATACTCCATCAAATAAACAATCATACCATAAAGGGCCTTTGCACTTGTTTTTGAACTATGTTCTCTGTCCATCTGAGAAAAGGTGGGTGATGATCCGTAGCCACTGCAATAAAAAAAAAAAAAAATGGTCATTGTGTTGGGTTAAAGTCCAAAGTAAGTAATAGAAACTCAAACTAGAAAATAAAAATTCCAATGCACTACAATCACCATGTGTTTTTAAAAAAAATACTGACTTTACACTAAGCTTGTCAAAATGAGCAAGATCCTGCTCTGGTGAGTGGTGAAGAAATAAAATATAAACCACACCACTCTAATGAGAACAGATATTGGTGCAAATCACGACCTCCCCTGTCATGACGGTAGCCAAGAGGATTCACCAAGGTTCAAACTCTCTTAGAAGAGTTTAAGTTTACCATATTGAATTAAGTTCTGAGTGGTAATCCAGTTATAACAAGTTCCCAATGATTTAAGCTTAAGATATAATTGAATAGGCATGATGTTCACAAATACTTAAAATACAGTTGACCTAAATAACACTTTATCATTAAATCTGACCTGCCTTACCCTATTATCTAGCTTCTTGTTACTAATATGTTATATGAAGTAAATACTGATTTATTTGAATTTTATTCATTTATTCAATAAACATTTATTAAGCTCTGAAACCTAGAAGAATAAGGAGTATGGGAGGAGAGACAGCATACTGTTAACAAGATAAGTAAAATGGTTACAATAGAATGTGATATATGTGTAAAACTAATAGATATGGCATGTAAAATAAAAGAAAGATTAACATGTTATCAACATGTCCAAGAAGACTTTACCACCAAGTTGACACTTAAGTAGAATCTAAAAGAATGGAAAGAAAGCTCAAAAAACAGGCAGAGAATCAAGTGAGAAAAAGGCAAGTGGAACTGACTCACGAAATAGCATGGTGTCTAAGGAAAAATGCAGTGAATGTGACATGCCCAGAGCAGATGAACGGCTGAAGCAGCAGAGGCAGATTGGGGGCTTTTGACACTAGGCTTAAAAATTAAATTGTATTCTCTAGAATAGATATAGTAAATACTATCTGGTCTGAAAAATGAGCGAAATGTACACCACAATGGCCAATACCAAATAACAACATTAACCACAATAAGATAAGGGCCACTTAAGCCAGGGTTGTGATTTCAAATTATACCCGGAGACACTGGGATTGTTTTGTTTGTTTGCCTGATCTTTTCTTGTTTTACAGAATGGTAAATATCTTGACAGTCTGAACTAAATGACATTTAACCCTCCTCAAACGCCAATATTTTAAGAACAAAAATAGAATGCACCAGAGAAACTCAAAGTTCTGAAGTATATTTTCGACTATGAAAAGTAAATAAACTACCAGAATGAAACATCTCTCGACTACGAGATCACTATCACTGAGCCGATGTTTTACTTTACCATCTTACTTTTGATCAGATATATTAATGAGGAATGAACTACGTAAAGAAATGAAACTGATCATTTCATTAAAGATATAAAACAATCAAAACCACCAAATCAAAGCCCCCAGAAAAAAATTAAATATAAACCTTTCAACTTACTTCATTTGAGATGGGTACATTCCAAAACCACTGGGATGATTAGAAATATGACCATTCATTGTGGCTTTCACAGCTATGTTCTAGAAAAAGAAAGGCACATAGATTAAAGGCAATAAAAGGGCCAAAGCACTCAGTTTCAAAAGTTATTCATTCAACAAATATGTATTACTGCCAGGAATGACGCTAGAAGTACTAAGATAAAGACCTCCACCCTCGGACCGGGTGTGGTGGTTCATGCCTGTAATTCTAGCATTCTGGGAGGCTGAGGCGGGAGGATTGCTTAAGCTCAGGAGTTCCAGACCAGCCTGAGCAAGAGTGAGACCATGTCTCTACTAAAAACAGAAAAATTAGCTGGACATCATGGCACATGCCTGTAGTCCCAGCTACTCAGGAGGCCGAGGCAGGAAGATCACTTGAGCCCAGGAGTTTGAGGTTACAGGGAGCTATGATAATGCCATGGCCCTCTACCCAGGGCAACAGAGCGAGACTCTGTCTCAAAAAAAAAAAAAAAAAAGTCTCCACCCTGAAAGAGCTCAGACTCCAGAGGTATAGATGGACATGTAAACAAAGATCCAATTGGCATTTGACATTAATAAAACTGTAGGAAAATTGAGGTGAGTAAAAGGAAAATCTAAAATATAGTTCTGAGTCCTCCAAGTTTAGAGGCATAATTCTATATTCTGCCCAAACACAAAATCGACTGTCAATTTTAGGAGGTATTATTTTGTTTATTGTTTCATTATAAAAGTAATATAGACTCATTAAATTGAAAAAATCGAGAAATATATAAAAGTACAAAGGGAAAAAGTATCACCCAGAGTCCCATCATTTAAAGAGAATCACGTAAGTCCTGTCGATTACTGTCCGGTCTTTTTGCCTACATGTGGTTTTCTATCCTCCCTTCCTTCCTTCCTTTTTGTATTTCTTCCCTCCTTCAAAGCACATTTGACAATATTCTATACATACATGCTTGGATACTTTTTGTTTCAAGAAAGTGTTCATTTACGCATTCCTTTTACTTTTCAAAAGAAAACAATTTTAAAAAGCAATACCAGATATTTAACTTCAGAAACCATTTAAAAATCTATTTTACAAATTGAACAAATTTCCTTCAAATAAGATGAATAAGAATAAGTAAAACTTCTTTACTGCCAAATGGAATGGCCTTTTCTTTCTTCTAGACAACATTGCTACTGATTTACTTCTATTCACTCTTGGATATTTGGTCCTTCCTGGGTTCTGTGTCACCAAACTATTCTAGATCCTGTCTTATTTTTCTGACTTTTGTCTTTTCATATACATTATATTACTATGTGCTCTCAATAACTGAGAATTAGGCAGGAATAATGCCAGCTTTATGATGAGATAAGGACGCAGGTGCTAATAGAAGCATTAGCAACTATTGAGTTACTATAAAGTGGCAGGTACTGTAATACATAGGACTGGGACTACCAAGGTGAACCAGACAAGGTACCAGCTGTAGAGCCAATAGTCTAGTGGGGGGGTGGGGAACAGACAATAAATAAATATAAAATTAAAAATTGCAGTTACTATTACAAAAGGAAAATTCATCATAATACAGGGGCATATAATAAGGGAACTTAATTCAGATTGGGAGGGCATAGAAAGCTTACATACAGAAATGATATTCAAGACCTGGTAACTTCAAGTTAACTCTTTCTCATTCTTCACATATCCCATTTAATCACAGTGTCCTCAGGGAAGCTTTTATTTATCTTCCTGAATAGATAAAATTCCACTATCAGACAATCCCCACACTATAAACAACTTTTTGAAGTACTCATAACACCCATGGTTTTTCATTTATTCAAATTAATTTCTGACTTCACTAGACTATTAGCTCCAAAAGGGCAGGGATTTGTGTTTGATAACTTCTGCTTCTCAAGCAATAAGAAGGACAAAAGGCACAGAATAGGTGTTCATTAAATATTTATCCAAAGAAAGAAAGAAGGGAAGTCCATGTCCCACTCTTCAAAGCGTTTATTGTATTCTTAGGGAAACAAAATTAATTCTTATGAAACAAATAGTAAGTAATTAAATCCCAATGTATGTGGCTCTATTTTAAATCCACTAGAGGTTTAAACCAGGAAAAAGCCATGAAGCTTGCCATAACTTTTTGGAAGGGCTGGGACTTGACCTAGTTCTTAAAGAATAGTTAAGAATGGTCCTCAAAACACTCAAGTTTAATTCAAGCTTTCCTGATGGCGTTGTCCATATTTATCTACTTCTTAAAAGAAAATTTCTAAATTAAGAAGCAAAGAAATATAGATTGTGCCACCCTAGATAAGTACTGCACTTAAAAAATTACATTATATTTATTTATATAGCATTGTTGAATTCTTTTTATTGTTGTGTGTTTTCCTTCTTCAACTTATACTTAGACACAATTAGTAGTGTGCTGGAGCAAGGGGGAGGGCCTGATTTGCAGTGCTTATTTCTATGGTATAAATATTCCCACCATGGCTGATTTCAAGCTATCAATGTCTTAACAGTAGCTCACAAAAAGCCTAAATATTTAACAATTGGTTCTAACACCTTTATAGGATCTAACTAGAGCACATCATTGCTACATTATAGAATTTGGGCCAGGACAGAGGCCTGGAATAACATTATGGATCTAGAGATAATGGGGTTAGGATACAGACATTCACAGAAGCCTGGAATTCTAACAATATCCCTGGCACTAATTGGCCTAGGCAAGTCAAGCCTCTGTCTTAATGTTCCCATCAGCAAAATAGAGATAATTCTTCATCTTGGTCTTCCCAACTCATGGTACCAGTGTAAATAAAGATCAAGTTATAAGATAGTCTTGCAAGTTTCTTCCAAAGTTAAAAAAAAAAAAAAGAGAGAAAGAGAAGTATTCTTTCAAAACTAGCTGGTTCATTTAGTATATAAATTAAACCCCCAGGGTTTGTGCTGATTTTGATCTGGTTTGCATTTTAAAACCACAGCAGCTGGTTTTAATGAAAAGTGATAGCCACAGCATCTCATCTTTTCATGTTTAATTCTTCATGACAGTCAAATAAATGCATGGTCTGTGTTTTGTTTTAAAAGAGTGATCTGTTAGAATAAGAGAACATTAGAAAAGGGAATAGAAAATGTCAATTTGCCAAATTGAATTTTAAATATAGAAACTTTTCTCATTTGTCAATCATAGTTTCACTTGTCACAGTTGCTCATGTGGCAATATGGAGGCTTTCAAATATTTAAATACAGCAATTACAGTGTATATCTTGCACAGGAAACAATTTGCCTTTTTTCCTTTAGGCTTTTAAAAGGTATATCCAATTTATGCCTATATAGACCATTAAAAAGCTTCTGCATATACACAATTTAAAAGAACATTCAATTCTTACGGAAAAATTAGGTTTTTTTTTTTTTTATAGTGTTAGAGCAACTTAAAAACCAAGGAGACAATGTTTTCATCACTTTTAAAGACTCACAAATGCAGTTAATTATACTAAATTAACTACTTAATTATAATAAAAGCGTACACTAAAACTATTACAAGTGAGTCTACTTATACGCAGATTTTCTTCTGCCTGATACCCAAAACAGCAAGACCAACCCCTCCTCTTCCTCCTCAGCCTACTTAATGTGAAGAAAAAAGGATGAAGACCTTTATGATGATCCACTTCCACTTAATGAACACTAAATACATTTTCTCTTCCTTATGACTTATGATTTTCTTAATAGCATTTTCTTTTCTCTTGCTTACTTTATAGTAAGAATACAGCATATGATATATGTTACATACAAAATATGTGTCAATCAGTTGTTTATGTTTTCTGTAAGGCTTCTGGTCAACAGTAGGCTATTAGTAGTTAAATTTGGTGGGAGTCAAAAGTTATACGTGAATTTTTGACTGTGGGGGATCGGTGCCACTAACCCCCACCTTGTTCAAGGGTCAACTGTATTTGATTTTAAGAGCATCAATTTCCTTATGGAAATACTTTTAATAAGTCATAGTTACCATAATTTTCTTCTATTTTCTACAGAAAATAACATTCGTTGGCAATTACAAGGATAAAACCGATAAATGTAAGATCTAAGTTGAGCACACCAAAAATGTTAAACACTATAACTTTCCAAAAAAAAGTAAATAGAATGTATGAAAATCACTGTAAGAAGAAATAAGTGAGGCTATAATAAGACTTAACCAGGAAACTAAATTTGTATTTGAAAGTTTTAAGATCCCCAAATATATAATAAATAAATAAAATTTTAGATTCCATTTTCTTTTCTTTGCTCTTGCTTGCATCTGATATCAATTTTCAAATTGATAAATGAGTATGTAGTCATGACTCACTGCTAGAAAACCACCACTTCAATCTTGCTAACACACAACTAGTAGCTCTCTGCATATGGAACTGTCCTTTAAATGACTTGTTCTCTCAGAAAATTTTACAAAGTTTTTTTATTATTAAAGTATTTATTTATTTGGGTTTGACAAAGTATCTTGAAGTATCTATATTTAGATTTCAATTTAATTTAATGTATGTCTCCCCATCTAAGTTATAACTAAGTGGGAGGGAGGGGCTATTATCATTATTTAGGGTTTCAACTAAAAGACAGCTGAAATTTAATTTCCACCAATGTTCTGTGACATTATCTACCAATGATTTCGCTTAAAACATAAATAAAACCAAATAATCTGTTTTAAACCTCTTAAATCATCACACATTCCGTCTCTGGCAGTGTCTTCTAGAGCAACCCCTTTTTAATACTTCTCACCATTACCATCGGCGAAGATGTCCCCATCTATTTTTCTGTGTTATTTGGTCTAATGTTAAGTAATTAGTTTTTACGCGTGAATAAACTTGGAAAACTAATAAGAACATTAAACTATTATAATAATATTAATAGTGACTAAGATTGTAAAG
>RJWJ010030782.1:0-19616 GCA_004363605.1 Indri indri | reverse complement strand
TCTGCAAATGATAATCTGTATTTGCAGCCACTGCCCAGCGCTAGCATCACCTCCTCAGCTCCACCTCAGATCATCAAGTGTTAGGTTCTCATAAGGAACTGCAACCTAGATCCCTCACAAGTGCAGTTTACAGTAGAGTTCGGGATCCTATGAGGATTTAATGTCACCATTGATCTGACAGGAGGAGCCACTCACATGGTGATGTGAGCGATGGGGAGTGGCTGTAAATACAGATGAAGTTTCATAGACGCACTGTTCACCTCCTGCTGTATGGCCCGGTTACTAACAGGCCACGGACTGGACTGGTACTGTTCTGCAGCCCAGAGGTCAGGGACCGCAGTTCTAGACCGTTTTTTATATAATTTTACAGCTTATGGATTTCATTGTAGGCAGACAATTTAAATTTTTTTCTGCAATTTGTTTTCTTTATGTGGGCAAGCCTTGTTTTATTATTCATTTATTATAAATTATTATTTATTATTATTATTTTATACTTTGTTGTTTTGGCTTTGTTTTGTTTTGTTTTCTTCTACTTCAAATCCATTATAAAGGTTAAGGTTCCTTGCTCCTCTTCAAGGTTCTGGGTAAGATTTAATTTGTTCTGAACTGTGAAGAAGGTAAAAAAATCAAATGTCTCTGGTTTTGGCTTCCATGACTAATATTTAAAAATATCTCAACCCATAGGTCTTTGATCTTAGTGCAGTATGAATCGAGTTTGGGATAATAAACATCAGATTTCCCTAACCATTATTATTTTAATTTATTTCTGAGTTTCTAGCATCTTGTCACTTTTTAAAAATTTTCCCTAATTACCAGTTAATTATAAAATATTTCCTATATATTTCATCTGGAATTCCCAAAGCTTAGAAAGAGAGAGCAGCGTACCCTTTTCACCTGAATCCATAATCTGCCAGAAATGTGTTTTACATGTTTTTCCTCAAAATTGTTATTGATTTGATAAAAATATATTTTAACTGACCACTGAATTTGCTACTTTAGGCAGAAATGTTCGGAGTGTTTCTTTTGAATTTTCAAAAACTCAATAAAGTCTTCTACTACTACTATCTTTCTTATAGTATGTATATCATTTCTTGAATTATCATATTGAGTTTTAATTCAAAGAGAAATATGAGTTGAAAATGGTAGTTACAACACACATCTTTGATTTTTTCCTTAACTAAAGAGAATTTTATTATTTTGCCATTAAATGTGGTATTGGATCTTATTTAAGATAGATTTTTTTATATAATCAAAAAGTACATTTCATCACATATTTCTCTACGAGCTTTTAGCTTTTTTATTTATTAGATATTCCTATTTTTAAAATCCATTTTCACAATTATAATACTATCATATTCTTTAGCTTTTGGCTATTAATATATTAAAATATATTAAATATTTTCCATCATTGATCTGTGTATTTATGGAATAAACTCTACTTTGTGAAAACACATTTATTATTTCATAACCAGTAGGATCCATTTACTAGTCTTTAAATTTTCATTATCATCTCTATTATTGTAATTAGTAATATGTATGTGCAGGTATGTGTAATATATAACTTGTTTAGGATTTATGAGTTTTTGTATCAGTGACAGTATATAGTTGTAAGCAACAGAAACTAGCTTTTTAAGTATTTAAATATTTATCATAAAATGTAAAGATCAATGGGCAGTTCACTATCTCCAGAATTAGAGAAGCAGGGTTTGGATTGAAAAGCTAGGGACAATTTTTCAAATCATGCAGCGGACTTGTTTTAATTAGGAAATTTTTGCTACTACCTGAAAACACTGGGTGAAAACACTATCAAAATTATTTGAGCCACTGGTGGGATTACAGTGTGTGATTTTGTCATTCTTCTGATGGAAGAATCTAATTTCTCCTGAGCACAAGAATCAGCAAACAATATAGACTGGTGAGATCACAGAAGCCATACTTCTTGTTTTAGGTATTGGTTTAGAGATAGGCATATTACCCAATGTTATTAATTCAGACTCTGTAATTTCCTAAAAGGAATGTTTGGAAAGATTCCCATTCTTCTTTATTCCTGATGCTATGAAGAAATGGGTCTACAGGGAAGCCATTGTTCCAAGACATTGGAAGTAAGCAGGGTAGAATGTAGCTGACACCCAGATATGAGTAGAAGCAAGAAGTAGAAGAAAAATCTTGGAGGCCCAAGTCCATAACTCTACTCATAGTCCCATACAGCAGTACTAGTTCCAATTTTGTGAGGCAAAAATCTGTGATGTTGTTGAATTTTTTGGTTGTTTGCTACTGTGGGACTCATGACTGTATTCCTCTTTTTTCAGTATCTTCCAGGATCATTGTTCAATACTAATTCAATATTCTTTTTGAATCGATTTTGAAAATGCTTATTATATTTTCCATATCATTGAGAATTTCAAATGTATTGCTATGGAGTTTAAATAAATCTTATACTTTAAAATTAAATCAATTTCAATTTTTCTAAGTCAAATGTGGTAACATTTTTTTTCTGGTTCATTTTTTCCTGAATATGTATATCAAATTATTTCAGCACCACTTGTTATAAAGTTGATCCTTTCCACCAATTAATTATGTCTCATCTAAATGAAAACCAATTGACCATGTATGCATGGGCTTATTTCTATGTTATCGATTCTGTTCTATTGCTCTATACAATATTCCCTCCTTATCTATGGTTTCATGTTCCATGGTTTCAGTTCCCCATGGTCAATCACACTGTGAAGATATTAAATGGAAAATTCCAAGATTAAACAATTCATACGTTTTAAATTGTGCGCTGTTCTGAGTAGTATGATGAAATCTTACACTGTTCCACTCACTCCTGAGACATGAATTATCCCTTTGTCCACTGTATCTGTACTGCAGACACGGCCCTCCCTTTAGTCACCTAGTAGTATCCATCTCAGTTATAAGATCAACTGTCCCGATATCACAGTACGTTTGTTCAAGTAAGCATGTTTTACTTAATAATGGCCCTAAAGGGCAAAAGTACTGGGGCTGGCATATATTTATTGTCCTATCTTATTATTAGTTATTGTTGTTAATCTTTTATTGTGTTAATTTATAAATTAAACTTGATCGTAGGTATATACAGAAAAAAACATAGTATATATGGTATTCACTACTATTCGCGGTCTCAGGCACCCAATGAGAGTCTAGGAAAGGAAGTATCCCACACAGATAAGGGAACACTACTGTATATCTATCATTGCACTATGCCATAATGGCCTAATTACTTCAGGCTTATAGTAAACCTTGGAATCTGTAACTATTTTATTTACTACTAACAACAAGTTCTTAGTTTATCTATAAGTTATAGTTTTCACAATTTAATAAAATATATTAATTCCTCCCATTATTATTATTCTTATCCCTTATAGTGTTCTTGGCCATTTTTTGTTCTTTTTTAACTTCTTTATTTTATTTTTTATTATGACAGGGGTACAAATATTTTGGTTTCATATACTGCCTTTGCCCCACCCGAGTCAGAGCTTCAAGTGTGCCCATCCTGCAGACAGTGTGCACCACACACATTAGATGTGAATATACTCATTCTCCTCTCCCCCTCAATCTGCCCAACAGCTGATGAATGTTATTACTATATGTGTACATAAGGGTTGATCAATTAATATCAATTCGATGGTGAGTATATGTGGTGGTTGTTTTTCTATTCTTGTGACACTGCAGTTAACAGACTGGGCTCCAGCTCTATCCAGGATAATACAAGAGGTGTTAGATCGCCATTATTTTTTATAGCTGAGTAGTATTACGTGGTATACATATACCACATTTTATTATCCATTCATGTATTGATAGGCACTTAAGTTGTTTCCACATCTTTGCAATTGTGAATTGTGCTGCTATAAATATCAGAGTGCAGATGTCTTCTTTGTAGAATGTCTTTTTTCCATTGGGTAAATGCCCAAGTAATGGGATTACTGGATCAAATGGTAGCTCTACTTTTAACACTTGGAGGTATCTCCATACCGCCATACTTTCCACAGAGGTTGTACTGGTTTGCAGCCTGACCACCAGTGTATGAGTATTCCTATCTGTCCTCATCCACACCAATATTTATTGTTTTGGAACTTTTTGTTAAAAACCATTCTCACTGGAGTTAAATGATATCTCATTGTGCTTTTGATTTGCATTTTCCTGATGATTAGAGATGTTGAGCACTTTTTCATATGTTTGTTGGCCATTATTCTGTCTTCTTTTCAAAAGTTTCCATTCATATCCTTTGCCCATTTTTTAATGAGGTTGTTTGTTTTTTTCTTGCTGATTTTCCTGAATGCTATGTAGATTCTACCTTTTAGCCCTTTTTGGATATATAGCATGTGAATATTTTCTCCCATTCTGTAGGTTGTCTGTTTGCTCCCATGATAGTTTCCTTGGCTGTACAGAAGCTTTTCAATTTGAGCAGATCTCATTTATTTATATTTGCTGTTGCTGTGATTGCCTTTGGGGTCTTCTTCATAAATTCTTTACCCAGGCCAATGTCTGTAAGAGTTTTTCCAACATTTTCTTCTTGAATTCTTATGGTTTCATGCTTTAGATTTGAGTCTGTTATCCACTGTGAGTTGATTTTTGTGAGTGGTGAGAGGTGTGGATCCTGTTTCAGTCTTCTACATGTGGGTATCCAGTTTTCCCAGCACCATTTGTTTAATAAGGATTCTTTTCCTTAAATGTATGTTTTTGTCTCCTTTGTCAAAGATTAGATGGCTATATGAGGATGGTTTTATACCTGGGCCCTCAGTTCTATTCCATGGGTCTTATATTTCTGTTATTGTGACAGTACCATACTGTTTTGGTTACCATAGCCTTGTAGTATAGCTTGAAGTCTGGTGAATTGATACCTCCCAATTTGTTCTTTTTGCTTTAGATTGCTTTTGCTATACAGAGTCTTGTCTGGTTCCATATGAAGCATAGAATTATTTTTTCTAGATCTGCAAAAAATAATCCTGGTATTTTAATAGTGATTGCATTGAATCTGTAGATCACTTTGGGTAGTATAGACATTTTAACAATGTTGATTCTGCAGACCCATGGGCATGGTATGGTTGCATCCTTTCCTGGTTTTGGTATCAGGGTTGGCTTCATAAAATGTGTTAAGGAGGATTCCTTCCTTCTCAGTGTTGTGGAATAATTTCTGCAGGATAGGCAGCAGTTCTTTTTGTAGGTCTGGTAAAATTTGGGTTTGAAACCATCTGGTCCAGGGCTTTTGTTTTTAGGAAGGCTTTGTATTGCTACTTCAGTTTGTACTTGATATTGGTCTGTTCATGCATTCTATTTCCTCCTGATTCAGACAAAGGAAGCTCTGTGTTTGTAAGACTTTGTTCTTTCCCTCCGTGTTTTCAAGTTTATGTGCATAAAGGACTTTATAGTATTCATAGATAATATTTTGTATTTTTGTGGTAGCAGTTGTAATTTCTCCTTTTTCATTCCTGACTGACCCTATTAGAGTCCTTTTTTATTTCTGCTTCTGGTTAATATAGCAATACACGTGCCAATTTTGTTTATTTTTTCAAAGAACCAACTTTTTTTTTTAATTAACCTTCCATATAATTTTTTGTTATCAAATTTATTTAGTTCTGCTGTGATCTTTGTTATTTCTTTTCTTCTGCTGGGTTTGGGGTTGGTTTGCTCATCCTTTTCCAGTTCTTTGAGATAATTCATTAGATTGTTGATTTGTGATCTTTCTTTCTTTTGGATGTAGGCATTTATGGATATAAATTTTCCTCACAGGACTGCTTTAGCTGTGTCTCATGGATTTTGATAACTTGTGTCTCCTTTATCATTTGTTCAAAGAATCTTTTGGTTTCCATCTTATTTCCTCCTTTACCCAATAATCATTCACCAGAAGGTTGTTTAGTTTCCATGACTTTGTGTAGAGATGAAAGTTTCTGTTGGAGTCGATTTCTAATTTTATTCCACTGTGGCCAGAGAAGATGCATGGTATTATTTCTATTTTTAAAATTTGTTGAGACATGTTTTGTGGCCTAGGATATGTTCAATATTAGAGAATGTCTCATGAGCTGATGAGAAAATGTGTTTTCAGTGGTTTTGCGGTAGAATGTTCTGTAAATGTCAGTCAGGCCCATTTGTTCTAGAATTCTGTTTAAGACCATTGTTTCTTTGTTTATTTTCTGTTTAGAGAATCTGTCCTGTTCTGTCAGAGGGGTGTTGAATTCCCAGCTATTATGGTGCTGCTGTTTATCATTTTGTTTAGATCAAGTAGAAATTGCTGTATAAATCTTGGTACACCTGAGTTAGGTGCATAGATATTTTGAATTGCTATGTCTTCTTGCTGAGTCGTACCCTTCACCATTATATAGTGACCATCTTTGTCTTTCATTACTTTTGTGATTTGAAGTTATCTGAAACCAGAACCTCTATGCCAGCTTTTGTCTAGTTTCCATTTGCATGGAATATTGTTTTCCATCCCTTCACCTTGAGTCTGAATCCATCCTTGTGGGTTAGATATGTTTCCTGAAGACATCAGATATACTTGTCTTACGTATATTTATCCATTCAGCTAGCCTGTTTCTCTTTTAGTGGGCAATTCAAGCCATTTACATTTATTGAAAGAATTGATAAGTAGGGAAGATTTCTGTTCATCCTGTTGAGTTGAACTTTGTTGCATTGTTTTCTCTCTTGAGCCATTGTGGTATTTGGCCTTTGACCTTTAGCTTTTGCATGATTTTACGTGGATGAGGGTCTATTGTGCTGATTGGTGTGTAACTCTGTTCTGAGTACTTCCTGGAGGGTAGGTCTTGTCTTGATGAATTTCCTCAGTCTTTGCTTGTCTGAGAAGGTCTTTATTTCTCCTTCATATGTAAGAAACTTAGTTTTTCAGTATACAAAGTTCTAAGCTGGGCTTTACTCTGTTTGAGAAGACTGAGAATGGGGCCCCAGTCTCTTCTGGCTGGTAAGGTCTCAGTTGAGAAGTCTGCAGTTAGTCTGATGGGTTTTCCTTTGTAGGTTACCTCCTGCTTTCACGTTATGGCTCATAGGAGGGCCTCTTTTGTGTTTATTTTGGCTGGTCTGATGACTACATATCATGGTGTCTTCCTGTGAGCAATGAATCTCCCAGAAGTCCTTTGAGCTTCTTGTATCTAGATATCTAGATTTCTAGCAAGGCCAGGGAAATTTTCCTCCATTGTACCCTCAAACAGTTTACCCAACCTTTGTAAATTTTCTTCTTCACCCTCAGGGATGCCTGTGATTCTCATGTTAGGCCTCTTCACATAATCCCACGTTTCTTGTAGGCTTTGTTCTTTTCTCTTATTTCTCTGCTGTATCTCTGCAACTGACTTGTTTAATTGAAAGATGTTATCTGCAATCCCTGAGATTCTGTCTTCTGTTTTATCTACCCTGTTCTTAAGGCTTTCCACGATATTTTGTAATTCCTTGAATAAATTCTTAATTTCCAGGACTTCTGTATAATTTTTCTTTAATATCGCAATTTATTTAGTGAATTTTTCTTCCAAGTTCTAGATTTTTTTGTGGTTTCTTTGTATGGGATATCCATTTTCTCTTGCATATCATTGAGTTTTCTTACAACCCATGTTCAAAATTCTTCTGTCCTTTCAGTATTCTGAATTTGGTTGGTATCCATTGCTAGAGAGCTGGCGTTCCTCTTTGGGGGTATCCTTTCAGTTTGATTCTTCATACTGCCACAGTTATTTCACTGATTCCTTCCCATCTGGAGCAGCTGTTGCTTCTTACCTTTGGATTTTTGTTTAGATAATGACACATCCAGTTCATTTTCTGAGCCAGTAGGTGGTGTTTATGGGTGATGCTTGACCACACCCTGTATAATGAGTCAGCAAATGCAGTTAAAGCATGCGCAAATTGATCTCCTTGTCAGTTGGTGGTGCTTTCTGGGAGGAGCAAGCTGTAATGTTGTTTTTGGATTCTGTAACCAGCTCTTGTTCCTCTGGAGCAGTGGTGGGTGGGGCCCTGGGCCTTCCAGGTGTGTCCTTATTCTCCCCTTCATCAGGTGTGGGTGGGGGAGTGAGGCTGGGCAGGACTGGGTTGGGTGAGCCTCCCTTCAAGCTCCACAATGCTTTTAGCATGGGTCAAAGGTCTGTTCCCAGCCTCTGGGCAAAGCTGCCAGGGAGGGGCTGACATGGCACCAATCAACCAGAAAGTACGCATGTGGAGGTGGGGTTATCTGAGACCTGCAGTCTGGGAGTCTAGAGCAGGCCCACTCCTTTCCAACCTCCCCTGTTCCATGGTTTATCTCGAGCCTCTGCCAGCAGGTAGGACCTCAAGCCACCTGAGCTCCCCCTGACTGTGATGTGAACTGGGAGGTCCTCTTCCCAGGATCATGGCCTGAGCTGGGAGGATGGCCCTCCCATGGGAGGGGGGGTACCCCTCAAGCATGCTGCAGCTAGGACCCACTCTGATCCACCCCTGAAGGCATACACATCTCAGTAGACTTGGTCACAAATATCCCTTCTGTGCCCCCAGGCAATGCGATTAAGACCCGGGTGTATGAGATCTGGCCTGCAGGCCTGTCCCCCAGGCCCCAGAAATCAATCCCTGACCACACCAAGTAGAAGAATGGTCCCAAGTCACTCACAGGGTGCCCAAGCTAGATCAATATCTCTCCATCTCAGGGTTTCCCCTGCTCTGCTGTATTCAGCAGACAAGCAGAACCAGGGAGGGCCAGCAGGTACACAGCTCACAGCCCTAATATCCCTCAGTACACTGCAGGGCCCCGAAAGGGAAGGTCCCATTCCCTGTGGATGCCTCTGGGTGGTGGCTAAATTGTCTTTCTTGACAGTCACTTTCATCTAAAATCTTTCCTTCTTGCAAAGACACTCTGCCTAGAGGTGTTTCTGGTCTGCCGTCTTGCCTCTCCTCTAACTTCTTAAGTTCTATGATTTTAATCTTTTTTTGCTGATTTTAAATAATTGAAGCCTTACATCTATGATTTCTCTCAGTCTATATTTTATCTTCTCAAAAGATAAAAATTATCTTTTTCATATAAAAAATAGTTAAAAGCCATATATATTTTTCAATTGATAATTGCTCCACAGGAATAATAACGTCTACCTAACCCCAGTAGGTTTCCATTGCCATGTAATGGTCAAAGGAAAACCAGTATCTGCGGTTTAGACAAGTGACATAAATATTGTTCATAACAGCCCATAAAACAGAAAAGCAAGTGCTCCGCAGTAGCTCATCAATTTTAAACATAAAAGTACATCTGCAGAAATTAAAAATAACTGTCTTGTATGTATCACATAGCTTGTGTAGTTTCAAATGTGCCCAAGGACTCTAATGTGCAGTAATAAATCAATCAGAGAGAAGACATTTGAGTTTTGATTTGTGCAAAAGATTTATGACCTTTTTCTGCTTTGTAAGGAGAACATATTGTCATCTAAAAGTACATTTTGCATATGACTGTTGAATATCCATGCATGCCTACAGCAAAGGAAATTTAAATAGAAAAGACTCTAATTTTAATTGAAGAACAATGTTGTTTTCTTTTGATTAGCACCCCCTTTCAAAAACTCTTACATCGTTTCTCCAGAAACTGTATTCAAGTACCTTCAATAAAATTCAGAAAACTGCACCTTTAGGACAGGTGGAGGTACAGCTGTGGAGACAAATAGGCGATTAATGAGAATAACAAGAAACAAACCAGTGCCTGTAAGATTTGCTACAGACTTTCCTCATGTTCATTTCAGTTTCTTTGATTTTATACATGCTCAAAATATGGGTTTTAACTTGAATTTAAATATCAACCTCTAGCCCAATAGTTTACGTATGTATGGGTCGCTCTTATTTTTCAATCTCAATGTGGACATTCCCTCACCATTTTCTCTCATATACGCTCCAGCCTGTTGTCCTTCCTAGGCACTTTTGGCTTTTTAGCATCCAACTAATTCCCGATTCCATCTTTCAGTGTAAGAATTATTACTGTTCTCAGATGCATAATATCTCGCATCATTTTTGCCTGGGGCAAGGCAATTGACTTGATTGGGATTTGAGAGAGTTCTCCAGGAAGAAGGAATTATTCTAGCTCTTGTTGTAGATGGTTGATATATAAGGGCTTGTGATTGCCAAAACTCATCAAACACTACGCTTAAAAAACAAGTGTTTTATCTTATACAAATTAGACCTCAATTTATTAATAAAGTAATAGGAGGAATGAAGTTGAAGTCAACAAATACAAACTACACTTTAGGGGAGGTTTCATTTTGATGAGAACAGATAACCCACAATTGATGAAGTCAGCAATCTATGAAGTTATGCAAGATTTATTATTATTATTAAGATTAGAGAAATAGCAATTTTGTGCATCTGTGAAATTTTAATACAGAAATAAATAAAGAAGATTAAGGAGAAGAGGCAAAGAATGTAATAATAATGCTCATGGGTAAGCAAGATCCAGTTCATTTGACATGAGTTGGCCACAAATAAGGGAAGTGGTTGTACATCTATCTATCTAAGATAATGAGATAGAAAGCACAGATGCAGATTAGTAAATCATTGTGGTGATCAAAATTTCCCAAAGTTACTTTCTGTTTTTTTCTATTTTATCACTTAGATGGAAAAAACAGGTATTAGAAGTTTGAGGATAAAGAAAAGATCGGACAATCTGAAGTTGTATTACCAAAATAGCATTCTTTGGATTTACTATGGGGTGAAAGAACATTCAATGGTGATCCTAACTTATTGTTTTTCATTCTGTGTTTTAGCTATTTGTTGATGATACTATATAAGGTAAATCAAAAACTCTCAGAATAGTAGTGGCTTTCTTAGAACTGTTTCTTCATGTATTCTGTCTGTCTAAAATCGAAATCATTGTAAGACTATTTTTCATAGAATTTTTTTTCAGCTTTTTGTAAAATATAAATAGAATAGACTAATGCTCAAGAAACATATGAAAAAATGCTCAACATCTCTAATCATCAGGGAAATGCAAATCACAACCACAATGAGATATCACTTACATCCAGTGAGAATAGCCTTTATCAAAAAGTCCCAAAACAATAAATGATGGCGTGGATGCAGAGAGATAGGAACACTCATACACTGCTGGTGGGACTGCAAACTGGTACAACCTCTGTGGAAAGTAATGTGGAGATACCTCAAAGAGCTACAAGTAGAACTACCATTTGATCCAGCAATCCCATTACTGGTTATCTACCCAATGGAAAAAAAAAGGACATTCTATAAAAAAGACATCTGCACTAGTATATTTATAGCAGCACAATTCACAATTGTAAAGATATGGAAACAACCCAAGTGCCCACCAATACATGAGTCGATTAATAAAATGTGGTATATGTATACCATGGGGTTCTAGTCAGCCACAAAAAACAATGCTGATCTAGCACCTCTTGTATTATCCTGGATAGAGCTGGAGCCCATTCTACTAAGTGAAGTATCACAAAAATGGAAAAACAAGCACCACATGTAATCACCATCAAATTGGTATTAACTAATCAACACTTATTGCACATATAGTGATACCATTCATTGGGTGTCAGGCAGATGGGAGGGAGAGGAGGGGATGGGTATATATACAACTAATGGATGTGGTGCGCATCATCTGGGGGATGGACACACTTGAAGCTCTGACTCAGGTGGTGCAAAGGCAATATATGTAACCTAAACATTTGTACCCCCGTAAGATGCTGAAATAAAAAAAAAATTAAAACAAAAAAGAAATGAGCAAAGGTTTTATAGTAGGAACTTTAGCTATAATGTATAAAATTTATATTGTCCTGTGAAAATTACTAGACAAAAGAGTAAAATTTTCTGCAATGGAAAAGAGGCATTGTTTCTCCCTGGGGAATATTTACTCTTTCTACACTTAGTTAAAATGTTGATTTTCTTTTCAGGCTCCCTTCTGTTACTCCTTCCCCACCCAGAGTTATAATCTCCATTATCTGTGCTCCAACACTACTTTTGGCATATCTCTATCATAATATTCATCATACTATATTATAGTTCTTTGTTCATATCGCTGTATTCCTAATCAGTTTATGAAGGAATGACAATCTCTAGTTCATTTCCATATCCACAATGTCTAGAGTAAGGGCATGAAACCAAATGAAGCAATAAAAGTTTATTGCAATGAATTGAATCCTCTATCCTCTGCTACAAATAAACTCTATTTTAGCATGACTAATGGACATAGATTTATCTTCTTTCAAACATATGTTCTTTCAGAAATAAAATGGTAATTCTGCAGCAGAATTGGCAAAAACAACAGAAAAAACATTTTGATATCTAAAATACCAGTAGACTTCTGCTTTGCTGAAATCCAGAAAAATATTTCCTATATATTAATTTTACCATAAAAGAAAATCATGTTGTCTAGAGAAAGATATTTAAAACCCAGATATTAAGAAGGCATTTTAATGCTAATAAATATATATAATATTGTAACATTAGATATGAATTTAGATTACCCTAAGACATTGAAGACAAAAACCTTTTTTTATATTTTGAAATATATTTTCAAGGCACTGAAGAAGACAAGCACATTCTGTTTTAGGTGGCATTAGCCAAATAATAATATTTCTTATTCAAATTGGCAAAGATTGTCATGAATTTAGGATTTGCTTACTAAGCGCCCTTTTCCTTTCTTTCTAATCTCTTTGAAGTTCTTAGAAATGGAGTTCAGCTGGGTTGAGCTGGATAAGAATTTGGGAAGAAGTCACCAAAATGATAATAATGGTTAGGGTTACACTATACCTTAGAGAAAAGAAATAAAAATGTAAGTGAATATGCTGTGTATATGAGAAGATTGATATTATTTTTTGAAGGTGCCCATCCATGTAGATTTTAAGTTGCAGATGAATTGTTGAACACAACAAAGCTAGTACAATTTAAAAAATAATAATTTTAATGAGATATTATCATAGCTGAAATGTGATCGTTTTTAGATATTTAAGTATTACGGAAGAGGGCATCCCTATGTATTAGTAGTTCTGGGTGCACTGATACCAGCTAAATTGTTAGATTTTGCTCCCCCAAAATTACCCTGGTTAAATAGTTTCATTGATTGGATAACTCATAGTCTGCTCTCCTCGGTTTAAATAAAGAATGCTGTTTTGAAAGTAAAGTTAGATCATGGTTGTAATCTTCCTTTTGGGTAAAATGTTTCTAATGTGGGTCCCAAACATAACTAATTCCTCAAAAATTTCACAATTGTAATCTATTTCAACAGGACTCTTGTGCATGTATGTGTGTATAACTCCAGTTTGTCAATGGAAAAGAACCCACACTCTGTAAAATAATTTAAAGTGGTTTATTCTGAGCTGAATATGTACAACCATGGCCCACGGAACAAAGCTCACGAACCCTTGAGCAAGTGGTTTTGCCTTGGGTTACAAATTGGTTTTATATATTTCAGGGACATAGGAATCACAAGTGAAGTCATAAATCAATACAAGGAAGGCATAAATTGGTTTGGCCTGAAAAGTCAGAACATCTTGAAGCAGGGGATTATAGGTTACAGGTGGGCTTAAAGACTCTTTGATTTGTGATTGGTTAAAGAAATGAAGCTTTGTCTAGCTTGGAATGTTTTAAATTAAGATAAGGAAATCTGTTAATCAGAGACAAGCCACCAGACATATACCAGACACATACCCAGACTCAAGTGATCCTTTAAGTAAATTGATGACCTGCAAGTGTGATTTAAGCTTTGTCTTGTATAGCCTTAGGCCTGTTAATGAGTTACAAATGATATCTCCAAGAAGGGAAGGGGGCATGATGAGGCATACCTGACCTCCTTCTCAGTGCCACCAACTCAGCTTTAGGGCATTTAGGGTATTTCTGGGGTCCTCTTGGCCAAGACGGGGTCTATTCAGTCAGGTGTAGAGCTTAAGATATTATTTTAGTTCACAAATTTAAAAAATAAAACACTCTGAGCATCAAGGCGGCATTACCTGCAACAGAAATCAGTGTCATTCTTTGTAAAATAAATAGCCGTTGCCATGGTGAGAATTTGACTCAGCTACCAGTTGCTGTTTTGTATAGTATTTTGAAATTCTTAATATGATCTGCATGTGACTGGGGAGGCTGAACATTCTCAAAGCACTTACTAGCAGCATAAATACATTCTTTGCTTCAAGTAACCATACAGAATTTAACAGATGATTTAGTATTCAAGATACATTAAAGTTTTATTATAAGTATGTTATCTTTACAAGCTCTTTTGGATGCATGCAAAGTAACAAAACTCTACAAGAAACATATATTCAAGTTGGATAGATGACATTCCATGCATTAAAATTTAAATGGAGAATTAAATGAAAACGCGATAAATAATTCAAGAGAAGTCACAAAAATATGGGTTATTCAAGAAGTGATAAAATAATTAGGGCTGAGTATTAAAGAACAAAATCTTTTAGCGTTAAGTGAGATCAAAAAGGGATTTCATGAGATAGAGATTGAACCAGATCTTAAATATGTCATAAGTTTTGGATGAGCTAAATGAAATAGTGCATATATTATCTTTTGGAACTAAATATAGGAGATCCTAGGAAGGGGGCCTGCAGATTGCAAAGATCAGGATGCATGAATGGAACAACAAGATAGCAAACCAAAGAATGAAACTTTGGAACAAAGTTGAGACTTCCTTGCAAGGCCAAGCAGAAGTCCCATTGTTAGAACTTAAATACAAGCTGTGAGCCAAAATAAGGAACATTATTAAAGTTTTATGGTAGGTGTGTATATCTTTGACATTCTCATTCAGAGACCCTATTTAACCTGCAAACATTGATCCTTTTGTGATTCAAGTTTGCTAACAGTGCTGCCAAGGGTGGTAAAAGAAACATATCTAAGCAATCTTTTCTCAGCACTATTTTAAGTACTTTAACATGTATTTTCTCAGATAAGTGTCAAAAAGCAGCCTCATAATTGTTATGGAGACACAATTGCAGCACAATTTGTCCCAGATATAATATAGATCTCTCTGACTCTGCTGTCTTTTTAAGTTCTTCCACTAACACATTCCATATTCCCATTTCACAAAAGGCTGGCAAGTTGATTACCATGGCAATTACCACACTTGTCCACATTTCTCTGGATGTGTCATCTTCATTATTAGACTCAATCTAGATTTTCAACTCCTCTCTATTAGATCAATCCGGAAAAATTCAAACCTTTTATCACTATCACTATATTCATTCTCTTACTACCAATTCACTGCTTCAAAATCTGAAATTTCATTTATTTGGGTCAACAATGAAGTCATACTTATCAAACTCAATGCACATTTATCAGTTTCAATCTTAGTGGGCATCTCTGCAGCACTTAGTATTGCTGATAATGCCCTCTGTTTGGAAAAACTCTTGGTTTTTGTTTTTCACTAAAACACACTTTACTACTTCTCCTCATATGAGTATGACCATTCATCTTTGCCTGCTGATGGGTTTTATGGGTTCTACTTCCTCATCTCATTCATTAGCATTTGGAATTTTTCTTATTTTTGTACTCAAATTCCAGCGTGCACACTCTCTCAGCATAACCTCCTCCAGTAAAATTATTTTAACTATGAACACACCTTTATGACGTGAAACTTCATATATCCTATTATCTCGATTTGCCTGTCATTTCCCTGTCTAAACCCCATCCATGGCTTCCCACCAACGTATTCACATACTCCAGAAATGATTACAAGATTGTTCATGGTGTGGTCTGTGTTCTCTCTCAAGCTTTATCTTTACTGCTACCTATTTAAACTTTCGCAGTTCCCTGTGCACACCATGCCGTTTTCTCTTTTATGCAAGCCTCTTCTTCTGACTCAAATAAGCCTCCCATTCTACCCACCCCATATAATCTATTTGCCTAATATTTAAATGTTAAAGATATATTGAAATCTTTTTGATCTTAAAAAGTCACCATTGCTCTTCCGCATGCTCCCTCCATATGCCCAGTCTCCCAGTAGACTAAACTTCCTACTTTCATCCTTGCTGGAATAATAACTACTTGTATTGCTTTATTATTACTCTGGCATAATTTTTGATAAATAACTGCCTAAATGCTTACTTTGCTGCACAGTATTTTCTGTTCTATGAAAAAAAAAAAAAGCCCCTACTATATTCCTGCATTTGTCATCAGCAAAATATCAAATATATTAGGAAACCAATCAATGTTGAATAAACAATGCAAACACGAACTATTGGATGAAAAAAATGTTTAGCTTGTAGAGGAGTTAGTATATGCCATTTTTTGTATATTTGGAAGAATTGAGCATCATACAGAGCTTCTAAATTTTATTACACATATTGACATACATTTAAAAATCACAAGGCATGCCAAGAGAAAAAAGACCAAAAGGGGACAAAAACAGAACAAAAAAAGACAGATTTTTGATTTAATGGAATTATACTTTAAAATATCTGCAATTAACATATTCAAGAATATTGCTATTATCATGCAAAGTTTTCCCGTGTATTTGGAATATATGAAAACATCAAATGGAAACTATAAATATGACAAACTCAATAATGAAAATTTAAAAGTTAATTAGTAGGTTTAACAGCAGAGTGGACACAGCAAAACAGATGAATTATAAGTAGGTGATTACATAGTATGCAGGATGAATTACAGAGTTAAAAACACATGGAGGAATAGCGAAAACTGCATATGAGGTAAGTAGGATACAATAACGGGTTTTAAATATATGTACTTATAGTCCTACAAAGAAAGAGGGAAAGGGGAAGATGCAACATTTGAAGAGGAACTGACAGTACCCTTCAAAATACTAGCACATTCCAAGGGTCATTCAGAATATAATGTGAGGCTATCTAAAGGGAAGCCATTTTGCTTCCAGTATGCTTTCTGTTTGTTCTGTCTGGACAGTTTAGCATTAACTTTCTGCTTGCTTATACAGCTGCTGAGCACAAGATTAGAAAACAACCTTGAGGAAAAATGGATCAAGAGTTTGGAATAGGCCAAATGCAGACCGTTGCTAACAAGGTCCACCAGATGCCCTGCTGTTTGCCAATAACCACGGAGCGAGTCTTGTTGACTTGCACAAAGCCTGCTTTCTGTCACCAGCTCCCTTTACCCCTTCCCTTTATAAGTTGCTCAGTAAGCAGAGGAGATGGGATTGTCTTTGAGACAATGGTCTGCCATCTCCTCTGGCCGCTGGAACTTGAATAAACTACCTTTCTTTCACCAATAATTGCCTTTCGTGTCTGGCTCTCAGGTGGCCAAGTAGCTGAACCTGCATTCAGCAACAAAGACGTGGAAAACTACAAGCATAGGGTCAAACATACCTTACATCTGGAGCAGAATAATTTCTCTGAAAAACACACCTAAATGCTTTATAATCAAACTACTTAAAGTCAAATAAAAAGAGAAAACGTAAAGGCAGCCATGGAAAAAAAGAGACTATGTTCGTAAGAGCAATGATAAGGGTGGATGCTGATGTTTCAACAGACTCTATGGGGTCCAGAAGACAGTACTATGGCATCTCTAAAGTGCTGAAAGAAAAAGGGGGTCAGTTTAAAATTCTACACCAAGGAAATATATCCTCTGAAAGCAAAGGGGAAAAAGACTTATCAAGATTAAGAAAGAGAAAATGAATTTATGTCCAGCATTCTCACTCTAAGAGAAATATCAACAGGAGATCTTAAGGCAGAAGAGGAATATATGCAGAGAAACACAGAAATGCTAAAACAGAACAAAACAAAACAAAAAACCAAAAAAACCCAAATACCAAAAAACAAAAAACAAAAACAGAAATGGGGAATGGATCAGAAAACTTTATGTGTGGGGCTTAAAATATACACAAAATTAGGCCAGGTGCAGTGGCTCATGCCTGTAATCCTAGCACTCTGGGAGGCCAAGAGGGGTGGATCGTTTGAGCTCAGGAGTTCGAGACCAGCCTAAGCAAGAGTGAGACCCCCCATCTCTACAAAAAATAGAAAGAAAATTAGCTGGACAACTAAAGATATATATAGAAAAAATTAGCCAGGCATGGTGGTGGATGCCTGTAGTCTGTCCCAGCTACTTGGGAGGCTGAGGCAGTAGGATTGCTTGAGGCCAGGAATTTGAGGTTGCATGAGCTAGGCTGATGCCACGGCACTCTAGCCCGGGCAACAGAGTGAGACTCTATCTCAAAAAAAAAAAAAAAAAAAAATATATATATATATATATGTATATATATATATACACACACACACAAAATTAAAATTCATGCTAATAAGACAAAACTTGGGATAGATTGAATAGAGTTAAATAGTTATAGAGTTCTGGTATTGCTTGATAAGTGATAAAAGCATAATTACAAAGTGCAATAGCACGATTTTCATTTCTAGGATAATCACTAAAATTATTTTCAAAAATGAATAATTTTAGGACAATAAAAGAAGATATGGAATAATATATCTGAGTAGTCTAAGTGAAGGGAAGAAAGGAGAGAAAAGGTACACAAAGCAGATACGATACACAGAAAAGAAGTTCTCTGTTAGATACAAACTAAACTATGTTAGTATTTATTTGAAATGTATTTGAGTTCTAAATAAAAAAGATTGTCATAAAGATGAACAAAATATCTTGTTTATAAGAAACACATCTAATAAATAAGCATATAGGAAAATACATAGAAAACTTACAAATAAAATACTGAAAAAAAAAATCTTATGAATAAGTGCATAGAAAAGTACATAGAGGCCAGGCCCGGTGGCTCACACCTGTAATTCCAGCACTTTGGGAGGCCGAGGTGGGGGATTGCTTTAGCCCAGAAGTTTGAGACCAGCCTGGACCATAGCAATACTCTGTTTCTACAAAGAATTAAACAAACAAACAAACAAGCAAACGGAAACTTAGGATGGTGGTATGGTGCATGTGTATAGTCCTAACTACTCAGGAGGCTGAGGTAGGAGGATTGGATCACTTGAGCTCAGGAGTTTGGGAGTTTGAGGTTGCAGTGAACTACACTGATGCTATTGCACTCTAGCTCCAGCAACAGAGTGAGACCCTGTCTCAAAAAACAAAACAAACAAACAAAACAAACAAACAAAGAACTTTTCCAATTAAATCTGTGGAAGATATGCACTCTGCAAACAGTAAACCTACTTCTCCTCCCCTCCATGCAAACACACAAAATTCGGTATATCTATACTAATATCAGACAAAATAAGAGCTTAGGGAAGAAATGTTTCCAGAGATATGCAAGACCTTACATTACAATAAAAATGGAATATCCAACTACAACAAGTCTGTACGTATGTATTAATAATACCACAGCTTCAGAATATGTAAAGAAAATATTGACAAAATTAAAAGGGAAAAAAGCCATACACATGCTCCTAGTGGGAACTTTAACACACCTCTCTAAATAACTGATAGAAAAAGCAGACAAGATATTACCAAGCTAGACCTATGGAAGATCTGAGCAACAAAAATAATAAACTTGACCTAAGTGACATCTATGGAATAGCACATCCAATTCTGACAAACATACATGAAACACAGAAGGTGATCATCTGCTAGCTGAATGTGGTAGCTTGCACCTGTAGTCCCAGCTACTTGGGAGGTTGAGGTGGGAGGATCTCCTCAGCCCAGGAGTTTGAGGCCAGCCTGGGCCACATAGTAAGAACCCTGGAAAGAAAGAAAGAAGAAAA
>RJWJ010030781.1:0-19667 GCA_004363605.1 Indri indri | reverse complement strand
CTAATATCTGATCTAAACCTGGCTGGAATTCCTTACCCAGGAATTTGTAACAAAATTGAGACCGAGGTTCCAACCTCAGGCTAGCCTGTCTCTTGAACACAAAAAAATGTAAAACTGGGGAGAGGGAGATGGGTCACAGGTGACCATTTTATATTTTCAAAGAAAATCAGTGCCAAAAGAAAAAGAATCAAACAGACTCCACAGAAAAGCAGAAAATGAGGTAGACCAAGCCTGTCCAGACAGAATTATAGGTTCCTGAGCCTGGCTACATCCCTACCTCTGGGTTCCAGGACCCAGTCTATTTTCCCAACAATATTTATACTTGCCCCTAAAAGAATCCTAACCAACATAACCATGACTTTTAAAAAACTCAAGTTCCCTAGCTAGCTGGGCAGCTGCCAAGACACCCAAGGAATTTATGATAGCCCTTAGTCAGCCAGACCGCAGCCACCCCCACCTGAACCGCCAGGGACAGCAAGAGAAGAACCAGCAGCAAGCAAGTGCTGGCCAGTGATGGGCTCTCCAAGCAGAAGGGACATCTCATAGGCACATCTCAGAGATGGACATGACAGATACAAATGTCAGGAAAATAAAGCACAAGAAACAGAAGTTATAAAATCAGCCTGTATTACTTTTAAAGAAAATTTACCTCAAAGAGAAGGAATAGGTCCATAGGAAGATTAAACTGCCACTCCACAGATTTGGGTCCCTGCTGGTCAACTCCTTACTTCGTGACCAGAGGCATGGCCCTTCCCATTTGTGGGTCCTAGTTGCCTCAAGCAGAGCATGAGAAGTTTAGACTCAATGATTCCTCAAGTACTCTCTTAGCCTATTAATGGGCTCTTATGGCAGCCTGGAATTCTGAGAAAGCCAACCAAAAAGCAAAGCTCAGTCTACTGCTGTTAATACTATATATCTGGGGCTTCTGATGTGACTTGTCATTGCTGCTGGCCTCAAAATTTCCCTCCAAGGACCAGTTTGTGCTTCTCTAGACCTGTTTTCTGGAAGCTCCACCTACCTGGATCATGAAGTCATTTTCCTCCTGGACTTCACAGATGCAACGGACCACCTCAAAGTCATAGCGGTCATCCCCATCAAGTTCCTCGTCTGGATTGGTGGTCACATCCACATCTTGGCCGTACTCCTCATCACTCCAAAGAAAGCTCTCAGAAGAGGACTCGCTCAAATTATCCTCCTCTGGGAGGAAAGAGAAAACAAGTCACTATTTTAAATTATAGTTATAAAATTTTACAAACCCTAGATTGTCAAGAGTAAAAAAATGACCTTACAGACCCACTGCTCCACAAGCTCTCACAGGGATGGGAAATGGTGATAACAATCTGTTCCTTGGGCCTGTCATTTAGTAATGGCCCAACAAAGTATGATGTCTAGTAATGAACTGAACTTCATTTCTTCATTTCACCAATAGAATGAACCCCAAGGTCAGTGGATGCTCAAGGTCACAGAGCTTGTTGGCAAAGGAACTACAACTCCCATAAACCATGCAGATCATCATCCCTAACAGCTCTAACACGTTCCTCATCCTCGCCTCATCCAGCCAGGACCTGGTTTACAGTCAGTCTGTACCCAAAGCCACCTTTAAAACTGGCACTGGGTATAAGAAAGGGGAAAATTCCAGGGATAATCAGAACCAGAATCACTACGTCTTAGTGCCTGATTAGTTATAATCACAGCTAACTTTTACTAAGTGCTTATTCTGTACCAGGTACTTTTCTAAATACAGGCATATCTCATTATACTGCAGTTTGCTTTATTGTGCTCCAAAGATGTTTTTTACAAATTGAAGTTTTGTGGCAATCCTGTGTTTGCCAAGTCTATCAGCACCATTTTTCCAACAGCATGTGCTCACTTCAAGTCTGTGTCACCATTTTTTAGCAAGAAAGTATTTTTAAATTACAGTATGTGCCATTTTTTTTAAGACATAATGCTACTGCACACTTAATAGACTATAGTATAGTGTAAACATAACTTGTACTAGGAAACCAAAATATTTGTGTGACTTGCTTTATTGTAATACTCGATTTATTGTGATGGTCTAGAACCAAACCTGCAAAATCTCTGAGGAATGCCTTTACTTTCCAACAAATGATCAGCAAATGATCAGCCCAGCGGAGAGCCTCCTTACCTGATGCTTTCACTCTCCCTTTGTGGTTTCCAGATTCTGAGCCATGGAGCTGTGGGCTCATATGGACCCCAGGCTTGTGTGAGGACCCACACCTGGTAATAGCAAATGCCTTGGGTGGAGAAGGTTCTTGGGAGGCGTCACTGATCTCCTCACTACAGGGGCATTCTGGGAGAAGAGGATCAAGAAGGAATGAGCAACACCTGACATCATGGCATTCAAAAAAAAAAATCAACCTCATCCAAACAAGAGGCCTACTATTCAAATAGCTCTAAGGCTCAGGGATAATTCAACTACAAAGAGGTATGGAGGGAGATTTAGGGATTAATACTTCCGGCTACCTCTGAGACTCTCAAGCCAAATGCCTCCTCACCATCACCCCCTTCCTCTTTTCCTGATACGACTGTTTTTCTAAGCCAGAAGATACACTGAGAATAAAACAAGGCATCCTTTTAATTCCCAAGGTTGGAACACAGAATTCTAAACATTTTTGTAGGAGCCAGACACACACTTTTCAAAAAGTGGCGCCTTTCTTGAGAGGGCTCAAAGATGTGTATTTAAGAGTTATGTGTGTGAACAAATGCAGTCGTTCACCTGTACATCTACTCGCACTTTGATGTCTTCCAGTATGTCAACCTGTGACAGGGCACACTGGCCAATGCAGCCAGTGCGAGGGCTTTTAAATGCCAGTCGGGGCCAGGCGTGGTGGCTCACACCTGTAATCCCAGCACTCTGGGAGGCCAAGGCGGGCGGATTGTTTGAGCTCAAGAGTTCGAGACCAGCCTGAGCAACAGCGAGACCCCCGTCTCTACTAAAATAGAAAGAAATTAATCGGACAACTAAAATATATAGAAAAAATTAGCCGGGCATGGTGGCATATGCCTGTAGTCTCAGCTACTTGGGAGGCTGAGGCAGTAGGATTGCTTGAGCCCAGGAGTCTGAGGGTGCTGTGAGCTAGGCTGATGCCACGGCACTCTAGCCTGGGTAAAAGAATGAGACTCTGTCTCAAAAAAAAGAAAAAAAAAAATGCCAGTCGGGCCTTGTAACACCTGGTAAGTGGGCTCCTGCCCCACCAGGGTCCAGGCTAGGCTGAACCCACAAGCCCTGGTAAAGGCCAGCTGGTCTCTCTGTTCAGCACAGGCTCAGAGACCACAAGGGGAGAAAACCTCCCCTCCCCACTGGGGTAAGGAAACCTAACAAACCCTCAGGAAAAAAATTACCAGATTTGGTTTTCTTTTTCTTTTTCTTTTTCTTCTTTGGCTTCACTCTCACAAACTCTTTGAATTTCTTCTCTTTATTCTTTTCCTTGTCTTTTGTAGCTAGAATTAAACATAAGTGTTGGCATTTTAATGTTTTGTTTTCAGTGCTGAGATGTAATTAGGCATGTTCAACGAGAAGAAGTGGAACAGGCAGTAGGCCAGGCTGTGCCTGGGAGGTCACTTTCCTTTCCTCTGAGGGCTGTGGAGCTGGCTGCCCGAGGCAGAGCCACTCCTCCAACACTCAGCCTTTAGATCCCGGTCAGCACGCTCTGGGCTGCTGCCTGTTACTGCAAATGAGGTTTAGTGAAACACACCATGCTCATTTGTTACATGTTGTCTACGGATGCTTTCATGTTTCAACAGCAGAGTTGAACAGTGAGGACAGAGATCTTCTGGCCCTCAAAGCTGAAAACATTATCTGGCCCTTTACAGAAAAATTTGCCAGCCTCTACTTAGATCATTGCTACTCAACTCAGCTACATACCGAAACCACCTGGAGAACTTGTTAAAAAGACCCAAATGTGAAGGAAAGGAAGGAAAGCAAGGAAAGGAAAGAAAGAAAAGAAAGGGAAAAAAAAAAAAAAAGGAAAGAGAAAAGCCAATTTCTGTAAGTTTTAGGAGAAATTTTCAAAAGGTTCTCTGTAGTAAGACATAAAATGAGATTTTACGGTAACCTATACTACCACCATTGTGATTTCTATACAAAATAAACAGTCCTGTTAGAAAAGATCTTCAGTTGTAATTAAGATGAAATAGGATTTACACTTGGACTCAATAGTAGAATCACATATCACCTTTCAGTTCTTTTGTCCTGCTGGCAGGGCAGGGGTACAGGTTTGGGAGGGCAGGATGACAGCACCTGTGCTGTTCTGTCCCTGCTGGGCTCTGAAGGAGCACCCTTTGCTCGACTGCGCCCACTCATACTGGGAGCACCAAAGCCTTCAGCAGCTGTGTGACTTTCTCATGGCAACTCTCGGAGTTAGTATTCCTGCTTTCTTGAGGAGGGCCACAGCTCCATGATGCAACTCCTGAAGTTCACTTATTATTTTCAATCTTGTGGGATTCACCTGGACCAGACCAACCTAATGCCTGCTTTCTGTGTGTCAGAAAATGTAAGCATTGTGACCCAAGCAGCAGGGCCCTCCATGACACAATGCGGAACCCAGATACTTACTGGGGGAGCTGGCAGAGACCCGCTTCCTGGTCAGGTTCTCTTGGCTGGCCTTGTCTGAAGCTGAAGAGCCCCTGGTTTGGACATGCCTCTTTCCTGGGCCCTCCTCTGGCTCTGGTGACTTCTCCATTCCATGGAAATACTTCATGTGATAGTGCAACAGCTTGGCTTTGCGGAAAAATTTTAAACAGTCCACAACCTTGCATCTAAACTTGTGGTCTAGGTCGATAGCTGGTGTGTTAGATGTCACAAAATCATCCGTTTTCTTAAAAGTATTTGTTACTGAAAAAAATAAAAACAAAAGCAAAGATCCTTTATGTTTATCGTAGTTATTAAAAAACATGCATTAACACATGGCAACAGAAGTGAAAGCGTAGCATGCATATATATCCTGAGAAAGCAATCAGACTGCCATTACCTCCCAAAATTACTGTTAGGAAAGAATGAAAACAACCACAGGTCAAATAACAAGAGACTAAACTATGATTTATCTTTAGAAAGAAGAGATCAACATGTTTATTTAAAACAGCCATACAAGTTCTCAGGGTTTCACAGACTTTGGGGGAAGAATAGGGAAAAATCCTAAAGAAAATCAAGGATCTTAAGCCTGCAATTGTTACTCATGAGTTGGATCAGACTCATTTTCACCACCATTCTGGTAACTTGTCTGTGTGGAGAAAACTAGGAAATATTCCACAGGATCTCTTCATGAAGCCTAAGAGATTTTACAACAGTTTTTGCACAAGGAAGCTGTAACTGTTACAAAGGTTTGAGTAGTGAGCCTTTGAGATTTCACCATGTACTTTGTTTTACCACAAACTTTGTTTGATCAAAAGGACCTGGAATAGGACGAATAAGTTCTGGTGTTTTACGGCACTATAGGATGACTATATAACAATTTATTGTATACTTTCAAATAACAAGTAGAGCAGACTTTTTTCTTTTTCTTTTTGACTAATTCCATAACAGATTAATAGAGCAGACTTTTTTGGGGGAGGGGGAGAGGTTGAGACAGGGTCTTACTCTGTTGCCCAAGCTGGAGTACAATGGCACAATCATAGCTCACTACAACCTCCAATACCTGGGCTCAAGTGATCTTCATAACTTAGCCTGCTGAGTAGCTAGGACTATGGGCACACACCACTACACCTGGCTAATTTTTAAATTTTTTTGATAGAGACAGGGTCTTGCTATGTTGCCCAGGCTGATACAGAGATTTTGAATGTTCCCAACACAAAGAAATTATAAATGTTTGAGGTGATAGACGTACTAACTATGCTGATTTGATTATTACACCTCGTATATGTGTATTGAAATATATACTGCACCCCATAAATATATACAATTATTATGTGTCAATTAAAAATAATAAAAGCAGGCCGGGCGCGGTGGCTCATGCCTGTAATCCTAGCATTCTGGGAGGCCGAGGCGGGCAGATTGTTTGAGCTCAGGAGTTCGAGACCAGCCTGAGCAAGAGTGAGACCCCGCCTCTACTAAAATTAGAAAGAAATTAATCGGCCAACTAAAAATATATAGAAAAAATTAGCCGGGCATGGTGGCGCATGGCAGTAGTCCCAGCTACTCGCGAGGCTGAGGCAGAAGGATCACTTGAGCCCAGGAGTTTGAGGTTGCTGTGAGCTAGGCTGACACCATGGCACTCACTCTAGCCCGGGCAAAAGAGTGAGACTCTGTCTCAAAAAAAAAAAAAATAATAATAATAATCATAAAAGCGAAACAAACAAATAGGACCCAGAGACTACAAGAAAAACCAAAACCACCAACTGAATGAGGCTGGAAGGCAAGAGGAGGACTCAGAACTTGATCAAATTCAAAAAGACAATAAAAGCGTGGACCCCCCCCCCCAAAAAAAAAAAAAACCAAATAAGCAAAAGGCAATGGTGTGTCATGCACCAAAGATAAAAAGTAAAGCCATCACAAGGACTTCATGTGTGTTAGAAACTCCGTTTACTGAGGAGTGCCTTCAAAATGTCCTTGTCCCAAAGAAAGCAATCACCCTAAACTCAAGTCATTCCTACTCTACAGATTTGGTCACCCAAGAATATCCTGAACGGACCTTTCTTGAATGAATCCAGTTTTTCCTAAAAGCGATGGTACAATTTTCGTAAGTAGTAGGTAATGTGCTAAACCTTTGGTAAGTACTATGATTACATTTTCAAGTACTATTCCTATAATAAGAAGGAATTTTAAAATTATTAAATTCAATCTAAATCATACTCTACATTTCAAACCTAGGTTTGATGAGCTAATGGGTGCTACTATACAGCCAATTTAAACAAATAAGCACTCTGGGAGGCCAAGGCAGGCGGATTGTTTGAGCTCAGGAGTTTGAGACCAGCCTGAGCAAGAGAGAGACCCCGCCTCTACTAAAATTAGAAAGAAATTAATCGGCCAACCAAAAACATATAGAAAAAATTAGCCGGGCATGGTGGCGCATGCCTGCAGTCCCAGCTACTCGAGAGGCTGAGGCAGAAGGATCACTTGAGCCCAGGAGTTTGAGGTTGCTGTGAGCTAGACTGACACCACCACACTCACTCTAGCCCGGGCAAAAGAGTGAGACTCTGCCTCAAAAAAAATAATAAATAAATAAATAAAAATAAAAATAAAATAAACAAAAAAATTATACCCACACATTCCAAAGCAGAATGCCTTAAAATCACTTTCTACCCATGACAAGAGACAGAAGAGGTTCTGAATCAGTTAGATGCAGGTAAAAGAAGAAAAAATAACATGATGTGAAATGGAATACATACTGCTTAGACAAATAATTGTATAGAAAAAGCATGTCAGTGGAGAAATGCAAAACTCAAACCTCTAATATATCCCCGAATTCTTTTTTTTTTTTTTTTTGAGACGGAGTCTCACTCTCTTGCCTGGGGCGAGTGCTGTGGCGTCAACCTAGCTCACAGCAACCTCAAACTCCTGGGCTCGAGCAATCCTACTGTCTCAGCCTCCCGAGTAGCTGGGACTACAGGCATGTGCCACCATGCCCGGCTAATTTTTTCTATATATATTTTTAGCTGTCCAATTAATTTCTTTCTATTTTTAGTAGAGACGGGGTTTCACTCTTGCTCAGGCTGGTCTCGAACCCCTGAGCTCAGGACAATCCGCCTGCCTCGGCCTCCCAGAGTGCTAGGATTACAGGCATGAGCCACTGCGCCCGGCCCCCAAATTCTTTCTTAAAACAAACAAACAAAAAATGGTTTCTCTGGAATTCCCTCCTCTTGGGCCTACTAGGTTGAACCATATAAACTTGCCATTTATGTAGATTAAAAAGGCTAAATATTGACCATTCATATGGTTCAACCCAATAATTCCTTTTTCATATGACAAAAAGTATTTCAAAAATCAATGCAAGGCCGGGCGCAGTGGCTCACGTCTGTAATCCTAGCACTCTGGGAGGCCGAGGCGGGCGGATTGTTCGAGCTCAGGAGTTCAAGACCAGCCTGAGCAAGAGCAAGACCCTGTCTCTACTAAAAATAGAAAGAAATTAATCGGACAACTAAAAATATATAGAAAAAATTAGCCGGGCATAGTGGCGCATGCCTGTAGTCCCAGCTACGCGGGAGGCTGAGGCAGAAGGATCGCTTGAGCCCAGGAGTCTGAGGTTGCTATGAGCTAGGCTGACGCCACGGCACTCACTCTAGCCTGGGCAAAGTCTCAAAAAAAAAAAAAAAAAATCAATGCAGACAACTCCACTTACCACCGAGTGAACAAAGTTAAGGTTGAAGGTCAGAGGACATCAACACTGCCTGACACTACCTGAGGGTGACAGTGGCCAAGTCCAGCTACAGTAATCTCAGCCATCCTTGGGCTTATTTGAAGCCCTGGTTTGTGATAAACTTGTTTATAATGGAAAAGTAGAATGCCAAAATATAAACATCTCTGAATTAAAAATTTAAGAGTTAGAAATAATGAGGAATTTGAACCAATTCCATGAAGAATTCACATTCTCACTATTCAGAAACTTTGTACCCTGTGTACACACAATAGTCATCTGCAAAAAAAAAAGCACAGTGGCTAAAAGTGTGGGCTCTGCAGCTGAACAGCCTGTTTCAAATCCTAGGTCTTCCTCCCTCCTCCTCCTCCTCCTCAGTTCCTCATGTGCAGGGTATAGATAATAATGGTAACTACTTCACTGAGTTGTGAGCAATTAAATAAATTACCTGCAAAGACCCTAGAAAAGTATATGGCACATAATAAGTGCTCAATAAATATTGGCTGTTACTATATAATATCATTTTGGACATACTGCAAATGGAACTTATGAACAGCATCAGAAGAGGGGCACTAAATCATGTGCATGTGCACAATGTGCGTTCGTACACAGATGTGTGAGTCTTTTAGGGGTAGAGCACATGAGCCTTTCAGGAATTAACCTGCTCCTAAGTAGAAGAGCAGAAGTCCCCACCACCCTTAGACTCACTGCATGTTCATGCCAGAGGCAGTATGGTATAGTAGAAACAGCCCAATTTTAAATCCCAGCTCTACCCTTCATTAGCAGCACAAATTAGCTGTGAAAGCTAGTCTGATTATCCAGCTTCTTACCTATAAAAGGGAAGAATACCACCTGCTGCAAAGAGTTGGAGAGAGGGTTATAGATAATATATGTACTTGGCACAAAGTGAGTGGTCAATAAATGGAAGCCAGTATCATTCCATAAGCAGGCTTATGTCATTTCTGGAAAGTGGCTGGAGACAGCTAATTATCAACCAAATGTGAAACATTTCTTCAACCAGCCCTCATATATGCCCTGGCTGGGAGACATGTCAACCTATGAGAACTTAATTTTGTCTATATCCTTCTAAAAGTGTGAAATCCAAATCAACCACAAAATTCCTAGTATGGCTATTCATAATTCAGTGGGATTATTATACCCACCTTTTGGAACATCTTTCACTAAGGAAGACAAAAGTTTTTTGGGTTTATTTTTTTTTTTGTAATAGTCACATTATACAATATAGGATAATACCAAGCTTGGTTTACCGAAATCTCAAAAATTGTGTTTTTTTTTTAAGAAACTAGTCATGTGAAGTAGTGAGAAGGTGGGAAAGAGTAAACAGGAGTTCAATCTGTATTTTACTCTGAACAATCAACTGAGATAGCCCACTACACCTTTGGACGAGCCTGTTTTGTCTTTCTAAAACATAAAGTGCATTTTGCCTTTCCCCTAAGTAGTTTTGTGAAACTGTATGTTGGAAGTAGCATTTATCCCTAATGAACTTCATCTGATTATTTTAGTCTAAGAACTTTGTAACTCTTACATTTAAGATCTATATATTCTTAGGTCTTTATCCAACTTGTTGATAAAGATGTGCAGTAGGACAGAGCTGAGGACAGCCTTGGGAACAGCCTTCAGACTGACAATCAATTAATCTACACTCTCTGGGTAGAGTTGCCTGGGCCAATTCCATTTTATCTGTGCAGACTACTAATGCACTTATACATCTCCTCCTTGCACACAAACAGATTTCAAGAAGATTTGGCCAAACTGAAAGAAAGATATGCCTGGTCTGACAATCTACCAATCCAGTAAACCTCTCAAAAGAAAATGAGTTTAGTCTAGCAGAATAAAAACTCCTCCTCCAAAAAGCAAAACCCAGATCTTTCATAGCTAAGCAGAAGACAGGTACAGCTGGACCTCCAAAGGAGAGCAAGCTTGGCACTTGTGTGGACCAGCTGCCTCTGAGAGGTGGCATGAGGATCAGGGAGGCTCAGGTGAGCAGAGAAACCCCCCCGGAGAGAAGACACTGCCAGGTGTCACTATCACAAAGACCCCGATGAAACCAAGAGCTCTTTTCAAGATGGCAACACTAATAAGACAAAGTGAGTTGTTGCTTTTTATCTGAAGAAATAAAGATCAAAAGAAGAAAGATTTGAGCATTATGAATTTTCAACCATGCAAGTTCAGTAAGTAACATTTCCCAATAAACTCTACTCAGTGAAGTATAACTCACTGTTATAGAAACAAGCCCTTCTGACTATAAGCCTGTCAGTAATCTACCCTGCACTGTTGGAAAAAACAATCAACACAACGATCAGGGTGAGACAAGCAGCAAATAGGGTATGAATCAGAGGTGCACAATAACCTGTGACAAAATCTGACAGATTATACAACTATAATTTCAGAACCACAAATCAAAAAGTAGATAAAAATAGTATATAGGAATAAAATGTTTACGCTAACTTTTTTTTTACGCTAACTTTTTAATTACAAAATGTTTAAGATGTGTTAAATTAAAACAGTAAAAAAGATAAATACACACCCCAAGACTTAACAATCATCCTTTTTGTCATGAAGGGATTACAAACTAGACTATTTTATTTATTTTTTTTTAATTTTTAATTTTCTTTTTTTTTCTTTTGTTCCTGTTCCTAGAAACTTGGTTAGACTATTTTATTTTTGAACCCAATAAATTTTTAGAGATACAAAAAATATTTTCCTGACTTCACAACTTTATCGAATTTTCCCACACTACAGCCAAAAGGAGCCCTCTGTAAAACACAATGAAGGCTGCCAGTTCAGCCAGTCCACGCCATGTGGTTCCCTCTGTTTGACATGGCCCGCCCACATGCAAACCAGTCCTGCTCATCATTCAAATGCCACCTCCTTGCACAATGCTTTCCTTGGTCTCTCAGCAGAAAAGATTCTGTCCTGCCTTCTAGAATTCCCTAAGTAATTCATGCAGAATAAATCTTATAGTCCTGTCCCTTTCTATTTGAATTACGGTTGGTTTTGTTCATTTCTTTTTCTAAAATGTTGAAAAGGGGAATGTACTCCATTCTTTACTTCTCTTACAGTAATTACCTTAGTGTAGTACTGGGTCAAACAACGCAGCTAGCCTCTGTCAGACTATTTCCTCATCGTTAAATGGAAATAAATATTTCACAAGGCTCCTATGTGTTTCCATGAGACAGCAGAAGAGAAAACCAATTATTAACCGCAACAGGTTAAACATTATTTGTCGTCATTATTGTCACTGACCTCACAGTTGTTTGCTTAATCAAATTTATGCATAATCTCAGCCAGGGACCATATATCAGTGGCACAACCTGCAAAATTATTGCCCTACTTTACTAATCGAACAATGCTATATTAGTGGTAATTAATAAAAACAATAGGAAGAGTAAAATGATGCAACTAGCAAAAATGTTCTACGTTTAAAAGAAAGAATTAATAGAATGTGCACAGTATAACTACGCTAAAGAAAACTCACAAAACATGAGCAAGATAAAAATTATATATTAACAGAGGCCGGGCGCGGTGGCTCACGCCTGTAATCCTAGCACTCTGGGAGGCCGAGGCGGGCAGATCGTTTGAGCTCAGGAGTTCGAGACCAGCCTGAGCAAGAGCGAGACCCCGTCTCTACTAAAAATAGAAAGAAATTAATTGGATAGCTAAAAATATATAGAAAAAATTAGCCGGGCATGGTGGTGCATGCCTGTAGTCCCAGCTACCCCGGGAGGCTGAGGCAGGAGGATCGCTTGAGCCCAGGAGTTTGAGGTTGCTGTGAGCTAGGCTGACGCCACAGCACTCACTCTAGCCAGGGCAACAGAGTGAGACTCTGTCTCAAAAAAAAAAAAAAAAAAAATCATATATTAACATATAGAATATAATAGTATATATTGTTTTCTAAAATTGTAAGAATGTAAACAATGGCAACCTTTTGGTTATAGCACTTCAAAGTCTTTAAAAAAACAGTTGTTTTTTCTACTTTTCCATGTTTTCTAATACCAAAGCCATATGATTTTCATGGTAGCAAAAACATACATTTCTATTTTTACATCATACTCCTTGCCAGAACAGTGTTCCTATGCCATGGTGATGGAAGCAGTCAAGAAGCTGGAAGAGGCCGGGTGCGGTGGCTCACACCTGTAATCTTAGCACTCTGGGAGGCCGAGGCAGGAGGATCATTTGAGCTCAGGAGTTTGAGACTAGCCTGAGCAAGAGCGAGACCCAATTTCTACTAAAAATAGAAAGAAATTAGCTGGACAACTAAAAATATATATAAAAAATTAGCCAGGCATGATGGCAAATGTCTGTAGTCCCAGCTACTCAGGAGGCTGAGGCAGAAGGATTGCTTGAGCCCAGGAGTTTGAGGTTGCTGTGAGCTAGGCTGACACCATGGCACTCTAGCCCGAGCAACAGAGTCAGACACTGTCTCAAAAAAAAGAAGAAGAAGAAGAAGCTGGAAGAGCCACAGGTTGCCAGAAGGGCCTGCTGGGACACAGTCTACTCTACATGAATCCCAGGTCTCACACACAGGTGTGTATTCCCCAGTGGGAGGACAGTTCATTTGGAACATACGTCACTGGCGGCACCAGCTAAGTGACATCATCTTCTCTTAGGATATCATGAGTCCTCGTCAACACGGGAGCAGTTACTAGGATACAGAGGGCAGAAAATATGTAAATTAAATCTTCAAGGGAGCCTGGTTCAAAAGTGAGAAGTAATCAGATTACTCTTGGGATAGAAGATAAACTACTGAAACCAATTTATTCCTGTTTTAGAAAGCAGTATGAAAATCAATATTTCCAAGCAGTTACTGGTATTACCATTTAAATGCCCTGTGCTCTTCCTTGTGTTTAGCAGATTTTTGTTTGAAGGAATCAAGACAAAGAACAGAGCTCGCTCTTAGGTGTCCGGACTAAAAATGCCAAGTCACCCTTTGTTCTTGTCACTCTTAAATTACTAATAAACATTGATGTATGCAGAGAAAAATGGTCCACAGATTTTGCTTTTAATAATCGTAACTCTAAGGAATGTTTTCTTTATCTTTTTGGGGGGGAAAGGAGAGAAGAAAGACTCTGAGATGTCTTCTAATAACCCCTGCCTCCTGCTATCATGCCCTTGAGTAATCCCCTCCCCCGAGTATGGGCAGCACCTGTAACTTGTCTTTAATAGAATACGGCAAAGGTGACAGTATGTCACTTTTATGAGTATATTATGTAAGACTGTAATGTCCCATCTTACTAGCAGATACTCTCCCTTGCTCACTTAGTGAAACAAACTGCTGTGCTGTGAGCTACTCTACAGAGAGGTCAGGAGGCAAGGAACCGAGAGTACCAGCAGAAAACTGAGACCCCAAGTTTAATAGCCTGTAAGGACTGAATGGTGCCAACAACCACATAAGCCTGGATCCCTCCCCAGTAGAGTTTTCAGATGAGACGATGGCCTTGGCCAGCTCCTTGATTTCAAGCTTGCAGAGGACCCAGCTAAGCTGTGCTTGAACTCCTCACCCACAGAAATCGTGAGAAAGTAAATGTGTTGTCTTTAGCTATGTCTGTGGTAATATTACTAGACAGCAACAGATAATGCAGAGTGGGGTCAGTAGTCCTCTCATTTTCTATATAATTAAATAATGCTTTATATTTTTCCTTTTACAGTAAGCATACATTGTTTTTATGCTAAAAAAGTTTTTAAACTATGTTTTCTGAAACTTGGCTTAGACATAAACATCCTGTTCAATCTTTTGTATGCCCATTGTCCATATCTAGAAACCTCACAATTAGATGACTATGATGGTGACATTCAGCCTGGGGGCAATATGCAGTCTGGCATTCAAGTCCCACGTCAATCTAAGTGTCATCTTCCTTTCCAAACTCATCTCGCGTTATCTACAATGGAGGCCTCCAACTGCTGGACCCGGCAATTGCTTCATGCTCTCACAGCTCACACCTCTGCTCAGCCTGTGCCCTCTCCCTGCCACTCCTTCCTGGCTCACAGCCAAGTTTTCACTTCCATCCAGACCCAGCTCACAGACCTGGCTCACAGCCAAGTTTTCACTTCCATCCAGACCCAGCTCACTCCACATGCAGGAAGGCATCCAGATGGCCCTGGCTCTCAAGGACCACATGCCAGCACAAAAGGCTATCTGCTGCACTGCGTCATTAACACTTAGCATCTGCTCCTGGATCCTGTTATCTGTCACTTTTTCCTCCAGCCAGAGGATAAGAGCCACTTCTTATAGTCTTGTGTTCCCTCAGCACCAAGCCCCAACACAGTTGGCATTTTTGTCAGCAATGACACCACATGGCCCAGTAGTTGGATATCTTTATGACATGTACCTCAAATACTATAATGAATATAATATTTTCAGGTCCATGAAGTAATACTTTTCTCAGCTATGAAGCAACTAAAAGCAATCAAAGGGAAACATGAGCTGATTTAAATATTCAAGGCAAGTTCTGCCAAATGCTTACAATAGAAAAATAAACAATCAAAATGACCAAAAATGGAGAAGCAATTAAATAAACTTACAGCAAGTCTGCATTATGCAGTTGTGGGGGGGGGGGGGGCTGTGTTTTAGAGATGGGGATCTCGCCAGGTTGGCCTCGAATTCCTGGACTCAAGCCATTCTCCCACCTAGGCTTACTGAGTACATGGGACTACATGGCATATGCCATGACACTCACATTATGTAATTCTAATCAGCCATTAAAAAGAATGAAGTAGGTCAGACACTGTGGCTCACGCCTATAATCCTAGCACTCTGGGAGGCTGAGGCAGGAAGATCACTTGAAGTTAGGAGTTCCAGACCAGCCTGAGCAAGAGCGAGACCCCATCTCTACTAAAAACAGAAAAATTAGCTGGTGTGGTGGCATATGCCTCTAGTCCCAGCTACTTCCAAGGCTGAAGCAGGAGGACTGCTTGAGCCCAGGAGTTGAAAGTTGCAGTGAGCTACAATGACACCACTGCACTCTAGCTGGAATGACAAAGCAAGACTCTGTATCCACAAAAAAAAAAAAAAAAAAAAAAAGAAGTAGCCCCACATTTACTTATATAGATAATCTCAAGATACATTGGGAAGTGAAAACAGGAAGTTGCAAGTATATACTTTATAACCCCATTTATGGTTATAGATGGGGAAAAAAAGAGATTTATTATAATTAAAAAAAAAGCATAGAAAGGAAACCAGAAGGAGAGAATCAAACTGTTAACAGTGGTTACCTCTAGAGAGGGGCTTGGGACAGGAAGGCAGGTAGTAAAGAGGAACTTCCATATTTTTTCTGCATACGCTAGGGGCAACAAGCACATCTAACACCCAGATCTTGGTTTCTTAAATATAATTCACCACTTTAAAGAAATCAGGGCTTTCTGGAGAAACATACAAGATGAGTTTAGAACATCTTGTTATGCAAGAAAATAAGGAAGTGCTCAAAAAATGATATGACATAGGAGTCAGTTTGGAGTTTGCTCTCGCTGGCCAAATCTGGTACAATATTAAAACAAATAATGGTAGAAAAAGATCATAACCCATAGAACAAAGTAAGAACCCATGAGTTCATATGGACATAAACAAACAAGGAACAGAAGGAAGGGAGGGTGGGAGATCTCCTCCATATGACAGTATACAAACTAATAAATGTCGAAGGAATGATGAGAGTTAGAAATCGTCATGTGGCAGCCATCAAAGTAAAAATTGTTTCATGCAAGAAACATCAGTGGATACTAAAATAGTAAGAGTTTGATGAAGAAACAAGATATTAGTTTCAAAGTATCCTCTTACAAGAAACTTATTACAAAGGGAAAAATAATAGCTGTATAGTAGAGAATGCTGGTAGATACTACCTTAGGTAAGTGACCAAAGTTACTATCACCAGTAAATGGGACCAGATTCTCATGTGCCTCCTGATAGAATGCACTTGAAAAGGACACAGCATCACTTGTGTGGCATTTCTGCTAAAAGCGAATAACCTAAATCTAATTATCAGGATACATCAGAAAAACCCAATTTTAGGGACATCATATTCTTCAGAATTGTCAAGGTCATGAAAGACAAAGACTGATTATTTAATAGATCAAAGGAAACAAAAGAGACATGACAAAGTCAACATGTGCTCGTGGATTGAATTCTGACCAGAACTTTTCCCCCGCTTTTGCCATAAAGAACATTAGTAGAACAACTAGCAAAGTTAGAAAAAGGTCCTGATTTTGATCATTATATTGTGGCAATGTAAGAGAACATCCTTGTTTTCAGGAAATACATGCTGATTTACTTAGGGGTAGAGGACTGCAACTTATTTTCAAACAATCTGAAAAAAATACCTTAAAAAATTTGAGAGAGGTCAGACACAAGACACCCGGCCTGCCGCGGGAGCATGCGGGCAGCCGCAAATTCCATTCTCAGACGTTTCTGATTCTGCAGTGTAGAAACCCTGAGCATAGCTCACCCTCCCAAGCTGAAAAATGAAATTAAGTGGTGGCAGACATATCCAAGGAATACTGTGGGAATTTGATTCCTTTATGAATCTTGTGATAGATGAATGTGTGGAGATGGCAACTAGTGGGCAACAGAAAAATACTGGCATGGTGGTAATACGAGGAAATATTATCATCATGTTAGAAGCTCTGGAATGAGTATAAATAAGGGCTGTTCAGCAGAGAAATCCATGTCACCTCTCCAAAGGGCCTGTTTTACTATAATGTCAAAATCAGGTCATGTACATTTTCATATTAAACTTTTTGTTAAATTCTAAAAAACTGGAGAGAAAATACTAAAGCAAACACAGTAAACTGCTAACAACTGGGGAATCTATATTCTTCAACATAGGGAAAAGTATAAGGGAATTCTTTGTGCTATTTTTACAACTTTTTTACAAGTCTGAAATTATTTCAAACTAAAAACTTCTTAAAAATATATGCAGAATTGCTTCTACTATAGGCATTTGGGGAAAAAAAATATAGGCAGTAAAAATATTTTGAGGCCACAGAATAGCTAAGCGGAAGGAAAGCAATCCTGCTAACACACAGTCCTGGTGGACATTTCAAGCCTACCCCTAGAATGCAATCTCTATACTTGGCCCCCATTAAAAAAAAAAAAAAAAATTATTGAGCATTTATTCCACAAGGTGGCAGAGCTGCCCCAAATGCCAGAGCTGGGTTTTGGAGCAGCCAGCTGCCTCTCTTCTGCTCTGGACTGAGATGTGCTGCGTTCCCCAGCATGTCCTCCTGCGGCCCAAGAGCCTCCTTCATGCCAATTTCACAGATAGTGACTCCAGTTTAAAAATGCCAAAACTGTGGCACCAGCTCAGGAAAGCAAAAACTAAACAGTGACTAAGGCAGCATCCTGGCCTCCAGGGGGCTGGCTGGATGTTTCTGATGGCGGTCCCACCCTATTTCCTGCTTACTTGCATAATACATTCCTGGTGAATGAGTTCTCAACAACCTCCTGCTCCCCCAGCAATCCTGCTGGATTGTCCTGAACTCACCACTAAACCCTTGTTCCAAAACAAACACCACAAACACCACTCAATTTCCAGATCAACACATTTTCCCCCCTCAAATTAAAGAATTCCGAAGGCACCACCCTGTCCTGGAGCACTGGTATCACTTGTACCACACATTATTCTTCAAACCTAGCCACCTCGCTAAGCTTCTTACTCTGAGTGTACATGCTGCTTTAACGAGGCCTCAGAGAGCAGTGGTAATTCTGAATCATATACCATGCAATGTTCCTAAAGGCAGGGACTCTGATCATTTCACTTGATTTATATAGCACTCGGCCTCTTATTAAATAAAATCAGGTACTCAGTCAGAAATTACAGACTATGCATTACCAAACATTAGGAAGTGTGCAACCCTGGCTAAGTCACTCCTTGCCAAATATTGGGTTCTTTCCCTATAAAACAGGGAGAGGCTGGGTTCAGGGAGGCCAAGGTGGGAAGACTGCTTGAGGAGAGCAGTTTGACACCAGCCTGGGCAACATAGCAAGACCCTGTCTCTACAAAAAAATTTTAAAATTAGCTGGATGTGGTGGTACACACCTATGGTCCCAGCTACTTGGGAGGCTGAGGCAGGAGAATTGCTAGAACCCAGGAATTTTAGGTTATGGTGAGCTCTAATGACACCACTACACTCTAGCCTTGGGGACAGAGCAAGACCCCGGCTCAACACAAATAAAAAAAGAAAAAAATACAGGGAGAATGAATACTGAAAACTTAGATGCTCTGTCCTCCTGGCTAGAGTGCCGTGGTGTGATGTAATAGTACCTCACTGCAACCTCAAACTCCTGGGCTTAAGCAATCCTCCTGCCTCAGCCTCCTAAGTAGCTGGGACTACAGGCACATGCCACCACTCCCAACTAATTTTTTCTATTTTTGGAGAAACGGGTCTCGCTCTTGCTCAGGCTGGTCTGGAACAACTGACCTTGAGCGATTCTCCCACCTCGGCCTACAGTGTTAGGATTACGGGAGTAAGCCACCAAGCCCAGCCTATAATTGGTTTTAATTTTTCTTCGCATACACTGGTTATAAAATTTATAGAAAATAAATCAAAATAACTTTAAATCGGGTGCACTGGCACACACCTGAATCCCCAGCTACTTGAAAGGCTGAGGCAGAGGATTGCTTAAACCTAGGAGTTCAGGGCCAGTCTGGGCAACACAGAAAGACCCTATTTCTCAAAAAAAAAAACAAACAAACAAAAAAAAACACTTTATGATTTTTTAAATAGGGGTCCCAGCTGCTTTAATTCATAGTTGTAAAAACTCATCAAAAGCTAGTATTAAATAAATAAAAGTTATCTTAAAAAGTACACTGAATGAAGACAATATCACTGCCACAAATGAGGTAAAGCACTAACTAAATCCCTGGTGAAGTTTCAGGAAGGTCTTAATTATGATAATTGTGGTGACGTAGGAGAACATCCTTGCTTTTAGGAAAAATATATTTAAGTATTTAGGGGTAAAGATCTGGAACTTACTTTCTTTTTAATTTATTTAATTTTTTTTTGGATAAATCTCAATGAATAGATGGAACTTATTTCCAAACAATTCTGGAAAAGTACTTTAAAAAATAGAATAATAAAACAAATATGACAAATTGCTGACAACAGGAAATTTGGTTAAAGGTATATTCTTTGTACCATTTTTTTGCAACTTTTTTTATAACTCAAATTTTTTCAGAATAAAAACGTCTTAAAGGGCTGGGCGTGGTGGCTCACGCCTGTAATCCTAGCACTCTGGGAGGCTGAGGCGGGTGGATCCCTCAAGGTCAGGAGTTCGAGACCAGCCTGAACAAGAGCGAGACCCTGTCTCTACTAAAAAATAGAAAGAAATGATCTGGACAACTGAAA
>RJWJ010030780.1:0-19673 GCA_004363605.1 Indri indri | reverse complement strand
TGTCTGCACAGGTAAATGTGAGCTATTATCAGTCTTTTACACCAGATTGAGAAACTTCTAGAACTTTTCCTGGGAGCAGACCTTGAGAGAGGGAGGAGGACTATATGAAGGAGCTGACCTAGGGCAGTGGGGGAACAAGTTTGGGGTCCACAGAGATGACAGGAGTTTGGAGACATTGATGATAAACTCGTACCAGCTCTCAAATGGGCCAGTCGTGCCACCTACTGTCGTCCCTGGGCTCTGTCCCACGGTTGTTGGCAAAGAAGTGAGTGGTGGAGCTGAGAACATCTTCCTCTCCTATATCCACAGCCAGTATTCTACCCAGTGAGCAACCTTGGCTCTCGTGTGTTCTAACACAAATTAAAAATAGCTGCTGCGTGCCTGTTTTCCTGCAGTGGATTTAAATACGTGCCACTGACGCCATCCCTTTTACTTTGAAGTCGCTTCATCCGACGTCCTCCCGCACAGCCTGGGCCCTGCACCAGCCCACACACGCCTCACACCGGGAGCTTCAGATCCCGCCACTACTGCACGGTGGCAACCAGGAGCCGCAGGCCTCAGAGGCACCCTGCCAAACCCAGTCCGGCCACAAGCAATATGGCCTGGGTAACTGCAGTCCCCCGGCTGGCTAACCCGATTAGCAAAGGATCAAAACCAGGGGAGTTATTTCCATATCTTGGCTATTGTGAATAGTGCTGCTATGAACACGGTGTGCAGATATCTCTTTAAAATCCTGATTTCAATTCTTTTGGGTGTGCACTTAAAGTGGGGTTGCTGGATCGTGTATGGTAGCTCTGTTTTTAATCTTTTTAGGACCCTCCATAAAGATTCAGTTATGCAACATGAATTAGTCCTAGTGATCTGCACAGCCTCTTGCCTGTAGTCAGCAGTACCGTATCATGCACTTGAACATTTAATAGGGTAGATCTCGTGTTCGGTGCTCCTGCTGCACACGCTCTCACACGCACACACACACACAGGACACAAGGACTCTTTTGGAGGTGTTGGATGTCTGTTACCTTGATTGTGGTGCTGGTTTCATGGGTGATACTTGTGTCCAAATTGTCTACGTTAAATATGTGTAGTTTGTTGTATATCGATTTTACCTAATAAAAAACCCAGGCTGGCTGCAGTCAGTTAAAAACTCACCCTCAACCACAAAATGCCCCACGAAGCTCTGCCGTCCTCTGACAGTTACCAGAACTTCCTCACTGAGTCCCAGCTGACTGAAAAAAACGTTGCTGGGCAACGGGAAGGATGCAGTAGAACTGACACGGAGACTTCTCTATGCCTGACGTGACAGGTGACCAGAAATGGACTCCTGGTCAGGTTCCACTGGGGCTGAAGGTGACATCCCACAGGGCAACAGGTTTCAGACTTTCCTAACCGCAACCCATTCGCATCCTGACTCAACACTCACTTAGAAAACCAAAGTTTCACGCGGCTTGTGCTTGCACTGGAAGACGCACTCTAATCGTACCTGTCGGCTGTCGTTACTTTAGATGCCAGTCATATTCCTGCAAATCAATTTCCTGACCCACTGATCTCACCCACAGTAGGAAGATCCCTGCCTTTGGGAAAGTTCCTTTCAATGTATTATCTGCACAGGTCACTGAGGCAAAAAGAACAAACCCAAGTCTTAACTTCTCACAATCCGTTTCCAGCCTCACTGCTCAGCATTAGTTCTATTTCCGCCATCCTTCAAGGCCCAACTTCATGCCACCTCCTCCATGAAGCCTTCCTTGTCCCCGAAGTCAGAATTAATTTTCCCCTCTCTGTCTTCCCATAAGAACACATGTCTTTGGGCTCCATCTCCCTCCCTACTGAGTTCCTGCTCTCTACAGATTAGCCTTGAGTCCATCATCTGCACAGATTTTGCCATTTCTGTGTTATTTACTGAATACCTTTCTTTAAATAGCCTCACTTATTTTACATTGTACCGACTTCAGCCTCATTCTAAACAAGAGTAATCATGAAATCATGGATGTGTTATATTCCTAATGCACATGAATGTAAACATTATTAAAATTTTAAAAATCTCATCATGTACCACCTAAAGACATCTCCTTTGAGGAAAAACTGTGCTAGCTGTGTGAAGTCTTGAAGGGCTACACTTTGTCAAAGTTTGAGTTTTCTTTAGAGCTCAGTACATGGTATTGCTCCATAAATATTTGCCGAATTGAAATTGCGTGAAATGGGTTATTGGAATTTATTTATACCCTAACATATTAGCACGAATCTGATTTATCCGAAGAGGTAATTGTCACCTTGGAAAGCAACGAATGGGACTGGAAAGGAAGTGGGCAGAGAAAAGAAGACATTGGTGGGCACAGGACAGGAAGAAACACATAGAAGCCAGCATGGTGGGTGCAGGGGATGCGCCAGGGGGTGTGTGAGTGCGGGCCGGGGGCTTAGAGGGCGGCAGAGACGGGGTGGGACCTCACGCGGGAAGAGGCCACAGTGCACCTAATGTGGACCCGGGCTTTACACTGGGTCCTAGGTGGAAGGCTGACCCCCGGCCATGCCCAGGGGATCCCAGCCCAGTCGCAGAGCCCACCTGACAGCCCACCCTGGCCTTCCAGGGTGCAGTCCTGCGCACTGCCCCTTACCTCAGGCTCCCAGCCGGCTCTGCCTGGCGGGGTGGCTTCGGCCTGGGGACAGCTCCCCAGTTCTGACCTGGTGGCCGCACGACCTCTCGGCAGCCCCTGCTTGTCCAAAGGCCCAGCGGGGCAAGTGTGAGCTGGAAGCATCCCGGGCTCCCCCAGGATCATGGCTGTGTTCAGGATGCTGCGCAGACCTCTCCGGAGACAGGGTCCCATCAGGGGTCTGGGTAAAGCGACTGGGGCCCACCCCAGCCCGTGTGCACGTCCCCTTGAGCAGACTAAACAGCCACCTTCGCAGAGGTGGCTCTAAAAGGCAAAAAGGACTTCGGGGGTGTGGGGACAGAATCTCTGCCTACTTGACCAAGATGGAAGACGTCGAGCTGAGCCCTTCCCACGTTGCTTTAAGGACAAAAGCAAGAAAAACAAGAAAAGAAAGGGGCCTCCTTACCAGCCACTAATTTCTTAAATCCTTTCAGTTCTGAACAAGTAACATAACAAGTGAGCAGTAAACTATTTAGAAAAAATCCACAGAAGGTAAGGACAGTATTATAATTCAATAAAGTCTACAGCAAAGTGAATCTGACATGTATTTCATGGTAATTTTTATGGTAGTACATGGTAATTAGATATAAGTGACAGGTTGTTTAAATAACAATCCAAATTACTGTTAACTTTGCAACAGTGTTACAGAGGCTGCTCAGGAGAGTCCCCAAAGGTGCCGGAGATTGCTGCCTCTTCCAGGCGAGTGTCCCCAGCTTAAGGAAACAGAGGCAATAGAATTTTGAGATTGCCGTGCCCAAGCACTGCCCCCTTTTGTATCTGCAGGTAGAGACAGTTAACACCTGCTAGTCCTTTGCCTAAACTTCCTCAATTGAAAGGTCTTGCTTGCTGGATCTTTTTGAAATACAGAGATTAAGGGAAAACTCATCTCTCTGGTTGCTGAATAGGGCAAAAGAAGTTTGTAATCTCATTTCGTTTTGCCCATAATTTGGTTCTGGGGAAAGGAACAAAAAGGCAAATCAGTTACCTTCTTCAGGGGCTCAGGTGGAGGCCATAGGCCAGGCTGTGGGTATTCCCTTCCTGGTCATCGGAGGAAGACTGCCATAGTCAGGATTCAGAATTATTGGGGGATTGAGTGCCCCAGTTAGGCAGAAGGCTAGAAGCATCTTGATAAACTCTAGATGTTGCTTGGACACCGTGTGTAGGAATCAACACTGCAAACTCACCTGGGCTCAGCTGGGCACTGTGGCTCATGCCTGTAATCCTAGCACTCTGGGAAGCCCAGGCAGGAGGATTGCTTGAGCTCAGGAGTTCGAGACCAGCCTGAGCAACAGTGAGACCCCGTCTCTACTACAAATAGAAAAATTAGCCGGGTGTCGTGGTGCACACCTGCAGTCCCAGCTACTTGGGAGGCTGAGGCAGAAGGATCACTTGGGCCCAGGAGGTGGAGGCTGCCGTGAGCTAGGCTGACACCATGGCACTCTACCCAGGGTGACAGAGTGAGACTCTGTCTCAAAAAAAAAAAAGAAAAAAATTACGGAGTTTATGAAACCACTTTAAGACTCTCTTACTCTTGAAGGCCTGAAATTTTATTTCATTTTGTCCAAAAGAACATAGAGTCTATCCCAGAGGAAAGACCCCACTATTAATGGCAGGCCCTAAACACCACAAACCCAAACCAGGCTTCTCTGGAGTCAGGAGAAGGGAGGGGAGTAGGGGTGATTTTGGAGCACGGGGCGTTTAAATGAAGTACTGCGGGCAACCAGAATCAGAACGCTGGGCCTCTGCAGGAGGGGGCTGCGTGGGAGAGAAGGACCGGAGGCGGAAGCATGGCCGGAGCACCACCTTCTTTCCCCTGGGCAGTAGGGGCAGATACAGCCGTGGGGCTTACAATATTTAGTTTCCCCGACTGTGAGGCAGTGATCACCACAGTCCCTACCTCACAGAGTGAAAAGTAAATGTTGTAATGTGTGTCCCGCATTTAGAGCAGTACAAGGCACGTAGCGGGTGCTGCATGCGTGTTAGCTGTTCATATTATTGTTATTATCTAGGCCGGTGCTGCCTTCTCCTTTCCTGCAAGAGGCTGGCCAAGTGCCCTTGAACTTCCTGCCCACAGCCCATCTGGAGAGGTATAAAAGATGTCCAACAACTCCAGGACTATTGAAAGATGAACTGGCCCAGTGAGAGTCTCTCCCTCTGTGTTTAAACTCAGACATTTGAGAAGTGTTCAGGGAATGCCGGCAGGACAGGAAGAAGCAGACATATGGCATGTGCTGGGCTGTGTGAACGGTGGGACTCCAGAGTAGAGATCTCGAGTGATAGGTTCTTGGATCCCTGGGTAGCTTTTGAATCCAAAGCCACTACCCGCCCTAGCCTTGCGAAGGACCAGCTCGAGACAGCTTCCTGTTCTAGGATTCCCAAGAGAGTCCCTGTTACTCCACCTGTGTCCCCATCACAAAGGCCCTCGGCTTGCGACACCTCCAGGGGGTCTTTGATCCTTGCAATCCAAAAAGCCAAACTGAAGGAACTCTGGTGGAGAGCCCACATGTGGTTCCTATTTGCTTCTCTTTGTTTTTCTCTCCGTATTTCCTACAGTGAGCCTATACAATCAATTTATAATTTTCTATAACACACACTTATTTTGTAGCTAGAAAAAAATGCTGTTTAAATGAAAGAACTAGCCCACCCATTTGTAGCAAGAAGGTTTGTATGGGAAAGACCAGTGAACTTGAGGTCAGATCTGTGTTCAAGTGGCTTTCTTATTATCCAATCATATGACCTTGGCCATGCTGCCTGGTCCTTTGTGCCTTGTCCCTAAAATGAGAAGTTTGGTTAAAGAATCACTAGGTTCCATTCGGGTTCTAAACGCTGTTGCTGTCTCAGTTATTATCCAGCTTAGCAGAATCGGCACCTCCAAAGCTGCAGCTGGTTCGTGGAGGGTGGTTTACTCGGGAGTCAGACTCTGTCCAGCACAGGAAGCGTCCCTTCCTGCGGGGTGGGCACAATGATGGAGCATGGCTGGAACTTTTCGCTCATTCCGTCATCCATTCTCTCACTTTGACCAGCATTGGTTAAGTACATAACCGGTACCAGAACTTGTGCTAGATGCTGAGATGGCGAAGGCAAGACAGAGGGCAGAGAGGTGGGCCAATAATTTCACATTGAAGTGCCATGTCGGAGGGTGCCCTGTAACCACACCGAGAGGAAGCGCTTAACTCTGGCTGGCGAGGTCGCGGTGAGCAGCCACCTCCCGAAAGAGACGCCATTGGAAGGAGAAGTCTGAGTTTTCCAGGCAGACAAGAGGGGCTGCGCCTTCCAGGAAGAGACGGAGCAAGGGAAGCAGTGCCAAGGCCACAGTGAGCTACCGCTGCATGTAGTCACGGGGCTGCTCTCGGGTAAGTGTGGGGGAAATCGTGGTGCCAGCCAGGGAGGGGGAAAAGATAAGAAACTCGAAGGGGTCAGATCCTGAAAGGAAATGCATGTCATATTAAGGAGGTTAAGATTTCATCATCCTTAAGAAAATGAAGAGCCATCTGAGTGAGACATCTCAGAAAGACCATTTTCTCTGGCAGGAAGGAGAGGGTGGCAGGGACGGAGGTCATCTGTGGCAGTTCAGGCCGAACGGCGGTGGGGCGGTGGGGCAGACATGAGCAACGGCAGGCTCTGTGACTGTGCGGGCTGGGGGACACAACAGGTGGCCCTGGGGTTCTGGCCGGCATAAATGGGGAGAGGCTATTAGAAAAACTAGGGGAATGAGAAAAGTACGCAGTTTAAGATAATTAATTTCACTGAGGGAACTGAAGCTCCTTTTGAGATGTGTAGGTAGAGAGGTCCACCAGGCAACTGGGAATTTAGCTCTGGAGCTCAGGAGAGCCATGGGAGACATAGTGGGGTGGGGCTGCTCAGAGAAGGGGTCCCTCGGGACAGGTTGGGGGTGGGGGAGGTGTCATGTTCTCACTTAGGAATGTCAGTGGCGCTGAAGTCCGTGTGCACAAGGAATCAAGCGTCTGGCAGTGCTGGTCGAGGTTAGTTAGTACCTCAGAGGAGACTGTGCACAGGTTGATAGAAAAAGATCAGAGGAACCATCGTGGGTCATTCCTGTGCACCCTCCCCACCCCCAGCCCTTTTCCCGGGACCTCCCTGCCCTCACCCCCTCCCAGTGTCTGTATGTATCAGGCCGCCCTCTCTCTCCTCCCCTTCCTGCCTTCCTGTTTCTTGCTCTTGCCTTCCCAGTCAGCTCCCAACACCCCATCCGGCCCTCTTACTGGGAAGATCCACTGGGCCCACCTCTCCGATCTACCTCCTGTGGACTCGAGCCTGCCCTTGGCTGCTTTTCGACGTGTGCCTGCTTAAACACAGACCCAGAAGGGATCTCGAGGAAGTCCTGTGCAAATAGGAGTTTCAGTAAAGCTAAGCTGTTCAGATAAGAGCTAATCCGAACCATCACAGGGGTGCATTTGTGTGGCGGCCAGATCAGAGCCAACGCTAACATCCTCGGCTCCCTTGGATTCTGCGAATTCTGTCTGCAGAGCGCCTGCAAGGCTGGGAGACATGGGCCTGTTTCAGATCACGAGCTGGCATGCCCTGGTTGCCCATAGCAACCCAGCTGCACTGGAGTGTTAGCATTTGTAAATGTGTGTGGGCTTAAAATTATATTATTGATTCTGTCTGGGAGACGATAGTCTGATGTGTATTTAGCTCTGAATAAATTACTCATTATCCTTTCCAGCCATCAGAATATGAGCCTCTCTCTCTTTATCCTTTTTTTTTTTTTTTTTTTTTTAGAGAAAGACAGCAAATTGTGTCAGCAGATGTGAAATGAAATATTTCCCATAACAACCATACTAGAGGAATCAACATCTAGGGCACCAGCCTGGAAAGTAGTCCAGGCATTACTGAATAAATAACAAATGGATTTGGGAGGGATGGAACCTGTATCGGGTTGCCTATTCCAAAGGGACCAGAACGTGTAGTCTGAATTATAGTGAGATGCAGCCAGGAATAAGGGAAATGCAGCTCTACCCTGGACTAGATCAATTCACTTGAGCCCAAGGTTTCCTTTTTGTTATCTTCCATGTGTAGTATACACTCAGGCAGGTTGAAGTATTGCCACAGTTCCCCACCATCCCTGGATAACTCTGTAGATCCTCCCACAAAAGGCATCATGTGTTACCCATGACCTTGGGCTTAGTCCTGCAGCCTGCTTGGCCTAATTGGCAGAAGTGGCAGTGTGCTAGTTCTGAGCCTAGGCTTAAAAAGGCTTCGAGAGCTTCCAATTCCCTCCTGTGCTTTTGTCATCATAGCGAGAAGAACCTGCCTTGGGTAGCTGCTGCCCCTTCAGCTGGGACCTCAATAAATACATGTGGGACAGTGTTGTCCCTGTCAAACCTGGCCAGGTCAATAGCTTGAAGAACTCCCTCAGCCTAAATGAGCCACTCCAGCCAACCTGCAGATGCATGTGAAATAAATGCTTACTGCTATGCCACTGAGATTTTGCAGGTGCTTGTTACGCAGCAGTAGCTGACTAATATAACCCTCTATCTTTCCAACATCATGGCAATCAACACTCTTGATGATGAAAAAGAGAAGAACAACCTCCCTCAGCTGTCCATTGCAGCAGTCACTGATCACAGGCCTTACTGCAAGAAAATCCAGGTCATGCATTACAATTTCAACTCATGTTGGCCTCTCACGGTGCCCTGTACCACCAAATACGGCATTGCCACCAGGAGCATTCTGGAGGCCAGTGTATCTGTGAGAAGCCCCAAGTAAATTCCAAAACTCTATCCCCATCATTCTTTTAGTACCCATGGAAGTCCTGTCCAAAGATGGGTGAGATTATGTTTGAATTGAGGAGAAAGAATGGCATTGTACCTTTCACAAAGCATTGTAAATGTTGCCTTCAATCCATCCCAGAATGAACACTTTTATCAGAATGCTACACAGTTCATTATACTCATGCTCTTTCTAACTTTCATGTTTCCACTCTTCAGTCAAAGTTTGTACCGTACAGGTATGTTCAGTCAGCTTTCAATATTTATTGAGCACCTATTATGGGCTGGACCCTTGGAGTGTCATGCAAGATACCATGTTGAACAGAAGAAAAGTGCTTGGGATGGGTAGTTAGGGAAGGTGAGAGTCCAGATAGACTCTGGGGCATCTATCCTAAACAACTGGGCAGGCGAAGGTGCCATTTTCTAAGATGGGAATGCCTGGGGAGTTGCTGGTTTGGGGGAATATAGAAAGTTCTGTTTGTCATGTTTGAGATGCTTCTGAGACATGAAAGTAGAGAGGTCAAATGGGCAGTGAGATGTCCAGACATGGCGCTCAGAGGAGAGGTCAGGGCTAAAGCTGTCCATTTGGAGGGCTGCCAGCATGTGGATGGCATTTAAAACCATGAGACGGGAGCCTGGGCAAGATTTCCTACACAGAGAGCACAGAAAGAGAAGAGATTCCAGACTGAGTCCTGAGGAACCCCCATATTTAGAGGAGGAAGGGGAAACAGAGCGGATGACAAAGGAGATGGGAAGAACTCCAGGAGAGTGTGCGGTGAAAGACGCTGGTGGTTGGCCAGCCTTTCCACCTGGCAGCCGTTTCCCCACCTTTTCTGGGCTAGCAGAACTCTGCCTTCGTGTAAGCGCTGGGGTTCATGCCCTCCATGAGAGAAAAGGCTTCCCCCTGGCCTCGGGGAATCAAGGGGTCTGAAACAACCATGGTGACCCACTCTCCTCGCTGATCTGGGTTCAGCCATAGGCACACGATGCAACTTTGGCCAATCAGACGTGAGTGGAAGTCCACTGGGTGGCTTTTGAGAAAGGCTTCTAAGCTCTCTCTTTTTTTTTATTGTTGAGACAATTATTTAATGAATTAGGTCATGTAGAACATTTAAGCAGCAAGCGTCTGTGTTGGCACATATTCGTGTTGCCTTCCTCATTTATCCCTGGAATCTTCTTTAAATGCTTCCATGTAATGATACCTTCTTCTGAATTCCTTAAGAGTCTTGATCTGGGTCACACACTGAAATTTATTTGATACTTAATATTGACACTTATCTCTTGACATTTATGTATTTCTTTGTATCCATAGTATCCTCTATTAGCACAATATATTCATTTGTGAGATATTTGTTGAGCCACTTCTGTGTATTAGGCCCAGAGTAAGATGCTGGAAGATGCTAGTGAATAGGAGATAGGGTCACTGTCCTCCTAGAGCTTATATCACAGCAAGGAAGACTTACATGAAACAAACTTTGAATTACGAAATGAAAATCGTGGTAGTTGCTATTGACGATGCGTGAGGGGCTATGAAGGTAGACTAGCTCATAGATGGTATCTACTGGGTGAGTGGGTGTTAGTCAGGTAAAGGCAGGGGTGATAAGTTTTTAGGCAGAGGGAATAGCATCTTCAAAGACTCTGAAACAGGAAAGAACCTCTTAAAAAGAGAAAAAAATGGAGAAACCTGAGTTCCTCTCCTGCCTCAGATGTGGCCTCAGGAAGGAGGTGCTACTGCCGTCTGGCAACCAGGATGAATGTGAGGACAAAAGCCCAGACAGCGAGGATGGAAAGGACATTTGATTTAAACTGCACATTGAATTAACCGACTTCAGAGAATGCTCTACCACCAAACTTATGTTGTAAGGTAAATAATTTTCTAAATGTTTCAGCACTGTAGATCTACAACTTGCAGCCAAAAGCACCTTAACTGGTACTTGTGTTTTCACAAGACCAGAAGGTGGAGCTTAACCCGTAACGTAACAGTTTCTTTTGCCTTATTTGGAGAAATAGCAATTACCCAATCTTTCAAGTGCATTGTTTGTCAATCTTAACACTAACTTAATATGTTTACAATTTGTTTCTTTCAACAGTCAAAGAACAAATTCTTCTGCCAAGCTAAGAGCATATTTTAGTGTAGTCACCTACGAAGAAACAGATCACTTAATTATGACATTTCATCAACACTTGGCAAGTAGGAAGGATGGGTTGAAAGACTGCATTGGAAATATTCTCGAGCTTATTTTTCTGCTAACATGGAAAAGAAAAGATTTATGACAGCGCAATGTGAGAAGAAACAACAGATAACTAATGGTCAGGAGAATGAGAAATTAGACAGAAACTTAAATATAAAGTACCCTGCAGTCAAAATGTTTGAAATGAAGCTTGGTACCTTAATTAAACAGATTTTGAGATAATGAGTCTGTATCTTCCAATGGTTCAGCTGTCCTTACAGCTCTTTGAATAGTGTTATCTTTATTCAATTAATGCTTCTGAAAAAGCTTTAATTTTACATTAATCAAAAGCCCTCATGATATTCTCAGGATTTACTCAAATTCAAGTGCAATTAAGTTATCAAGGCAGAGGCTCTGATTACAGGGACAAAATTCCATGGCAACAGCCCATTAACACGCCAAGGCTGATGCATGGCTGTACACCCTTGTTCGCGCCAGGCTTGGGGGTTGGGGAGTGGTCAGGTTCCTCAAGAATGGGACAGACCTCCCTCTACCTTCCTCCTGGTGAGCAAAGCCTGCTTCCTTGACAACGAAAACGGTTGCCTTACACTACCCATTTGTTTGTAGCAAACAGCTTTCTGCTTGAACTTTAAGCTAATGGAATTCTAGAAAATTCTATGAGCTTAAAAAAAAACAAGGAATGAAGATAACCTTTCTTTATCTGTTAACATGAGATGCTTCTAACCTTCCCAAAGCAGAACTTGTTCTTCTCCCTCTGCAGTTCATGAAACAAGACAGCAAACCCTCCCAGGTACTCCTTTACTGATCAGAATCACATCCACTTGACCCTCTGGAGCAATCAGAATGATGAGAGAGATGCCTCATGAAGAAAGTCGTGCTGTTTTCTTGCAACACTGATGAAGTCTCCTCGTGGTGGAGGCTCACTTTCCATGGTCTGTGCCAGGGCTCACAACTGGAGTACATGGGTAGGCTCCTCCTACATCCACCCCCACCAGGTATACCAATCCCATCACATGTGAGGCTGTGGGGAGGGGAGGAAATGTCAAGGAGTGAACAAAGAGGAAAATAACTCTGGAATTAAACATACTCTGTCATTATCTTGCCCAGCTAGGATGCCATCTGCTAGGAGCTCACAAAAGGGATTTGTAAACGTTAGGAGAAAGCATTTTTCTTAGTAAAGGCCTTGGGGACAGCAGCTACTGCAGGAGGAGCATGAAATCCTGCCCAGAAGAAAAAACATGCCCATTCTCAGGCATGAAAATGTCTCAGTCTCTACCATCCTACACATAATGTCCAGCTTTCAACAAAAAATTATGAAGCACATGAAAAGATAATTTTAAAAAATTAACACACTGCCAAGAGACAAAACAATCAATAGAAACAGACTCATTATGGCACAGATGTTGAAATTCTCTGATAGAGAATTCTAAATAACTATGATTACTATGTTAAAGTCTCTAACAAAAATGTGAACAGTATGCAATGTCAGATAGGTTACTTCAGTACAGAGATGGAACCACAAGAAAAAAGTAAATGGAAATGCTAGAAATAAAAAATATAGCAACAGAGATAAAGAACCCCTTTGGTGGGCTAAACAGTAGACCTGTCACAGATGAGAAAAGAGTTAGTGGACTTGATGACAGGTCAATAGAAGTTAGCCAAACTGAAACACAAAGAGAAAACAAAAGATCAGAAAAAACACAGAACAAAGCACCCAAGAGCTGTGCGACAATATCAAATAATATAACGTATGAGTAATTGGTATCACAGAAGGAGAAAAAGAGAGAACAGAATAGAAGAAATACGTGAAGAAACAATGGCTGAGAATTTTCCAAAATTAATGACAGAAACCAAATCATAGATTTAAGAGGCTTGGAAAGCACTGAACAGGATAAATACCAAAACAAAACAAATGAAAAATGTACCATATCATATTCAAACTGCTGAAAACAAAAGATGGAGAAAATTTTGAAGGCATCCAGAGGGGGGAAAAAACACATTAAAACAGAGGATCAAAGAATCACAGCAACTGCGTGTTAGGAATGATGCGAGCACTAAGGCAATGGAGTGACACATTTAAAAGATTAAAAGAAAAATAAACTTGTCAAATAAGAATTCTATAACCAGCAAAAATACCTTTTATAAATGAAGGAGAGGTAAAGACTTTTTAGACAAACACAAAGTGAGAGAAACGCCCTGAGGGTAACCCTAGCAATCACTAACCTCGAACTCAGCCCAAATCCTGACTAAATTAACATTAAGCCTCACATTGACAGTCTACCAACAGGAAAAGCTTTAGAAATGTTAAAGGAAATTCTTTAAATAAAAGAATATGACATTAGACAGAAACTTAGATCTACATGAAGAAATGAATAGTACTGGAAATACAATAAATGAAGGTGAAATAAAATTTATTTTTTAACTTTTCTAAAAGATAACTGACTGTCTAAAAATAATAGCAATGTATTATATATTTGTGGCATATGTAAAAATAAAATGTTTGACAACAAAAGCACAAAGGAAAGGAAGGAGAAACTAGGTATATATACTTATAAGGCCCTTAAAATACACGTGAAATGGTAACATTATTTGGTGGTGGAATCTGACTAATTCATGATGTATATTGGAAAAACTAGGACAACCACTACAAAAATTTTAAAAAGCAACATAAATAATAAGTCAATAGTGGAGATAAAAATGGAATAATAAAAAACACTGACTTAAGCAAAGAGAAGATAAAAAGGGAAAAACAAACTTATGTTACAAATGGAAAACAGATAACAAGATGGTAGATTTTAGTCCAACTATATCAACGATCATATTAAATGTGAATGGCCAAAGTACACTGATTAAAAGACAGAGATTATCAGATTGGATAAAAAAGCAAGTCCAACTCATATGGTGTCTACAAGAAACTCACTTTAAATTTAAAGACATAGATGGGTTGAAAGTAAAAGGATGGAAAAAGATGTACCACATTAAAACTAACCAAAAGAAAGCTTAATAGCTACATTAATATCAGACAAAGTAGCCTTCAGGACAAGGAGTATTATCAGGAATAAAGAGGTACATTACCTCATAAAAAGAGAGTCAATTCTCCAAGAAGGCATAACATGTATTTCCATCTGGTAACAGAATTTCAAAATACCTGAGGAAAACCTGGCAGGATGGAAAGGAAAAACAGATAAGTGCAGAAGTCAATGATATTAAAAAACAGAAAAATAAAAGAAAAAATCAGTGAAAGTAAAAATTCCTTGAAAATATCAACAAAATTGATAAACCTCTACCTGGGCTAACCAAGAAAAGAAGAGGGAAGACATGAACTACCTGAATTTGGAATGAAAGAGGAGCCATTACTATCAAACCCATAGACACTAACAGAATAAGGGAATACTATGAACAACTCTATATATTAATACACAAATTAAATTTGTAGTTAAAAAAACATTCCACAAAGAAATCTCCAGGCCCAGATGGTTTCATTGGTGAATTCTATCAAACATTTAAGGAAGAAATTATACCAATTCTATATAATCTCTTCCAGAAATAGATGAGGAGGGAATACTTTCCACCTTATTTTACAAGGCCAGCATTATCCTGATACCAAAACCAGACAAAGACAGTGCAAAAAAGAAAACTACAGACCAACATCCTTCATGAACATAGATGCCAAAATCATCAACAAAATATTAGCAAATCAAATCCAGCAATATAGAAAAAAAAATTCATTACAACCAAGTGGGTTTTTTTTCTAGGAATACAAGGCTGGTTCAACACCTAAAAATCAACCAATGAATGCCCACATTTCTAGACTAAATTAGAAAAACCATATGATTATCTCAATAGGTTCAGAAAAAGCATTTGACAATATTCAACATCCATTCATGATTAAACAAAACAAAACAAAAAAACTTTCAGCAAACTAGGAATGGAAGGAAATTTCCTTCACCTGATAAAAGGCATCTACAAAAAACTCAGTTAACGCTACACCTAATGTTGAAAGACTTCATGGTTTCTCCCAAAGTTGAGGAAGAAGACAAGAGTGTTCCCACTTAATCACTCCTATTCAGAATTATAATACAAGCAAAGGAAACAATGGCATAGAGATTGGAAAGGAAGAAATAAAACTGTCTGTAGCCACAGATGACATAATTTTATACATAGAAAATTCCAAAGAATTTACATAAATACTTCCAGACTAACAAGTGAGGTCAGCAAGGTCACAGGATACAAGGTCAATATACAAACATCAATTGTACTTCTATACACTAGCAACAAATAATTAGAATTCGAAATTCATAAAGTAGTGCCATTTTCAATAGCACCTAAACAATGAAACACTTAGGTGTAAATCTAACAAAATACGTGCAGGATCTGTATGTTAAAAGCTGTAAAACACTGATGGAAGAAATCAAAGAAGACCAAAATAAATGAAGAGATATTCAAGATTCACAGATTAGAAGACTCAAATTTGTATCAGTTCTTCCCTCATTTGATCTATAGATTCAATATAATCTCAATAAAAATCACAGAAGGCTGTTTTTTTTTTTTGATAGATATCAACTAGCTAATTCTAAAATTTGTATGTAAAGGAAAAGAAACTAGAATAGCAAAAACAATTTTGAAAAAGAACAAAGTTAGAGAATTCATACTGTCTGATTTCAAAACTTCTAAAATTACAGTAATCAAGGTAATGTGATATTGGTGAACGTATAAAACATGGACAATGGAACAGAGTTCAATATAAACCCACATAAATAGAGAAACTGATTTTTGACAAAGATGCAAAAACCATGGAAAAACGATAGTCTTTTCAACAAATGGTGCTAGAGCAACTAGACATCCACATGCGAAACAATAAAATAAAGTAAGTAAACCTACATTTTATACTTTACACAAAAAGTAACTCAAAATGAATCACAGACTTACATGCAAAACCTAAACCTATAAAACTCTGGACAACAGAGAAGACAATCTTTGTGACCTTGGTTTGGCTTTTCCTCTATGAAAGACACTGTAGAGATAGTAAAGAGACAAGCCACAGACTGGAAGAAAATCACAAATCACATTTCTGTCAAAGAATTGTAGACAGAATATATACATATCTTTTTTAAAACACCATCCCCAAGCTCAACAATAAGAATACAAATAATCCAATTTTAAAAATGGGCAAAAGATCTAAATAAACACTTCCCCAAAGAATATATACAGGTGGTAAATAAGCATTTGAAAGTTCCTCAACATTTTCATTAGGGAAATGAAATTAAAACCACAGTGTGATACCATTATACACCTATTAGGAAAGCAAAAACCACAAACAAACAAAGTAAAAATGACCTATACCAATTGCAGATGCACTTGATAACTCTCATATGTTGCTGGTGATATGCAAATCGGTGTGGCCCTTTTGAAAGTGGTTTGACAGTTTCTCGTAAAGTTATACGTGCATACGACATAGCAGTCCCACTCCTGGGTATTTACCCGAGAGAAATGAAAACTTATGTTCACAGTAAAACCCGTACCTGAATGCTTATAGCAGTTGTATTCACAATTGCCCAAATCTGGAGACACCCAGACAGCCCTCAACCAGCAATCAGATAAACGGACTGTAGTACACCCATACTCAGAAATAAAAGGGAAAAATTATCATAGATTACACAACAAAAAGATAGTAAGTTGATTTTGCCAAGTCAAAGAAGACACAGAAGGTTACATATTCTATGATTCCATTTATTTGACATTCTAGAAAAAGCAAAACCATAGGGATGAAAACCAGACCTGCTGTTGCCAGTATCTGTCTACAAAGGAGCAGCAGGCAGGAATCATGGAGCGGATTTTACTTTATCGTATTGTGACCATGGTGGTGGTTATAGTGCCCTATGCATTTGTTGAAGTCTATAGCATTATATACCAGAAAGATTGAATTTCATTGTACATAAATTTAAAGAAATCTATTTCTGGCCTTTCCTGAAATGCTACATGACTGGTACATTCTGACAGGGCAACAATTAGCCTGCAATTAGAGATAACTGTAGCAGCCCTTTTAAAACGTGGCAGGAACTATTCGTTTCGCCGCAGTCCTCACCACTCCCTATGGTATCACCTCTGCTCACTTTCCTCATTTAGGTTACCTGCCAGGCCCCTTGTTATAATGTGATTTAGAATAAGAAATATTTATTTTGGTCTTTGTTTCTTTTCCTGGCACACAGCTCTTAAAACCCTTCTAAGTGGTAAGTGACATGTGTCTTTCTGTATGCTATTGAAACTGTCTCCACCCCTGCCGCAGGAACAGTTCATTTCTCCATTTGACTAAAGCTGATTGAACTGGATTTCTGCCATTGGTAATCAGTAGAGTTCTAACCAACACAGGAAGAAATTTCAACAACAGCTGAAGGGAGCCACATGTAGGATGCTGTGGGATTTCTAAGGAGCTCGTCTAACCCAGTCTGAAGCTGCCAGGGGGTTTCTAGGATAGGGCAAGGCCCAGATCTTTATTGGAGGTAAAGACACTATAATTATGCTATTTTCCAAAAGCAAGAGTCTCGCACTTGGGAATAAAAATAAAATCCTAGACGCCTAAACCAACTGAACATATCCCCTCTTGGCCAAGGAGACCCCTGTGTTAGTTTCAAGGGGGATTTCCCCTTCTCGCATCCTCTGTCAGGTCTCCATTCTCTGGGGCTGGTGGTCTCCATGAGGCTGGGAGAAAGACCACAGGCTGCTCTGGATGCGTCTTCTTCCACCTCATAACAGGGGGAAGGAGTGCTCTGCCCACATCCCCACGGAGGAAAGCCCTGGCTCTGAGCCCTGCCTGTGGCAGGGGAGGGGAGGTCTCACATCACATGGCCCCAGCCCAGGCAGGGCACAGTGAGTCTCCAGATGCCATCAGAACCACGTGGCTGGAGTTGGGGGTGGGAGGGTGCCCCCCAAAGTGAGCCCACTGCTCTGGGCTGGCAAAATAATACATTTCATTACATTTGCTAACTTGTATTTTCTACTAGACTCTTAAATCTTGGAGAATAGAAAACAGTGTCTTTCATTTCTCTACTAGTACAGTAGGGTGTCTGGCATGAAAGACTTTTTAAAAATATTTTTAAATAAATGTTAAATGAAAGGTAAAATTTAAATTGTCATAGTTACACACCTTGGATTTTTCTGGAACAATCCCAATTTCATGATATGTGATTTTTTTCATTGAGATGATTCTTTAAATGAGTAATTAATTGCCCTTTTTAAAAATAAAATTACTACATTCAGAAATCATATTTAGTACTTGGCCATACCTCTGCCTTTCGTTTTGGCTCAGCAAGGCTGGCCGACTGTGTTGGTTGTATTTCGTTTGGCTTCCAAATTCCATTTAACATCCTTCTCTGGCTCGGTCCGTGCCACAGGAGGTTCACCCGTTGGACTATATCCCTGTTGATATGTGGCTGGTTGGCATCCATCGGGCTTGTCAGTGGGAGCCACTGCCAGGAGATCAGGTTGTATCAGAGGGAAGGAGAAGTGAGGCTGAGGTATTTCCTTCCCACTGTCTCTCTGTCTCAAGTCCCCAGCAATGGCTCCACCTCTCCCAGGGGACAGCAACTCCCCACAGCCCTGGCGCTCCCTGGGAGAGGTGGTAACAGCTTCCTTCTGTTGCTGGTCCCTGAGAACCTTCCCCTCCATTTGTGTTCTCAGTAAGTAGTCCCTTCTCTTAAGCCCCATCGTTTGGAACAAATGGGGTAGATTCTCCTTCCTGCCTAGACCTTGACTACACTACCAACTCAACCTTCATGGGTGCAGTTTGCCAATGGGGTGGCTCCTCTAGTTCTGTGGATCTTCCTCCACAGAAGGAAGATCCTTCCTGCACGTGGGGATCACCTAGGGAACTCTAGCACCTACTGCTGCCTGGGTTTCCTCCCTAGAGGTCTGATGTAATTCGTTGGGGAGTGGCTTGAGCATCAGTGTTTTGAAAATCTCTCCAGATCATTCTATTATGCAGCCAACGTTGAGAAGTACTGCTTCTGGCTTATACACACATACGAAGAGAATTTCAGCAGAAAATAAAAACTCAACTTCATAGAACCCGTTCTGCTTTATTTTTTAAATTTTCTTACAAATTATTGCCATCTTCAGTGTAAAGTGATGTTGTTTTCTACTCTTCCATTCATAAAAGCATTTTGTAAACAAAATAGAACAAGTTTAAACACATTTACATAACAGTTTCTTCAAGAAGCTGAAAACAAAGAGATGTTTCTGGAAAGCATAGAAATTCTCTATATGTACTTTTTTTTTTTTTGATAGGGTGTGTGCGAGGGTAAGTTTTGTGGAAGGGTAGAAAGAGAATCAAAAAGCCATCAGGGGACATTACAAGAAAAAAAAAATTGCAGGATCATTATCTTTGTTGAAAAACGACTCTCTTTGAAATACAATAACAGAGGGACCAGCACCCTGTAATTAACTCACGTCAGGTGCATGACTGGTCTGGTCTTGCCAATCCGCTCTCTGCGAAGGAACCCGATTAGAGCAATTATTCACAGCGTCTGGCACACCAAAATAAGCAGTGGCTACTGGCCTCATGAGAACCTTTTAAGTGTTCAGTTTTTAAAATGCCTTCGCCATTTGGCAGGTTTTAAAATACATTAGAACCTCAATCACACTCTCTTAGTTTAAAACACGATCATTTTTTATAGACTTCCACATTTGTTGGTGGTCATAGGACTTAATATTTTTAAGAGAAAGAACTGTCTTCTACAAAGACTTCTACAAAGACTTTCATCTCATTTTGAGGGGTCCAGGGGATATTGCATTTAAATTGATACTGTGCCCATTATCAGTTAGCTATTGCTACATTAACCTCAGTGGCACGCCACGCAAGGCATTTATGTCTCACTCACGGTGTGGGTCGCTGGGGCAGGTCAGCTGTGTGGCCCTCCCACAGTGGCAGCCCGGTTTTTGTCTGCTAACATCCCACGGGCCAAAGGAAGCCACGTGGCCGCACTCGCAGTCAAGGGCTGGGGAAATACATTCCATCTTTAGTAGGAGGGACTGCAGGCAACGTGGCCAAGGGTGTGGATACAGGGAGAGATGAGGAATTGTGGCCAATAATTCAATTTACCATGGTG
>RJWJ010030779.1:0-19657 GCA_004363605.1 Indri indri | reverse complement strand
AGCCCAGGAGTTTGAGGTTGCTGTGAGCTAGGCTGACGCCATGGCACTCACTGTAGCCCAGGCAAAAGAGTGAGACTCTGTCTCAAAAAAAATAAAAAAATAAAAAAAAGGAAAAGAAAATCTGAGGGAGCTTTTCAAAACAGGCTTTTCAGGCTGTGACTCATCCCTGTTGGATGGCTTGTTTAGAGTAAATCAAAATAACTAGACATCAATTTACTTTTAAACCATCCATTTTCTTCTTATTGGTTTTCTTGTGTGCTCATAATGAATCATTTCTTTCCTTTGCCTTCCCCTCCTCTCTCTTCTGTGCACACACACACACACACACACAGGTACATACTCTCCTTAACTGAATCTCTGGGGGCTGCAAATTTTTTATTAGGTAGATGGAAGCACTGAATCATAGAATATTGAAGGTTTTATGATTTATATAATTTAAAAAAATATTTAAGGACTTTGGAGATACTTTTACACAATTGCATTGTGTACACAATTACACAATTAAACCCAGGCTCTGGGTTTTACACACCAACACACCAACTTCATGAGAGGTCTAATGAAATGCGCGAGGTCACACAGCCAAGAAGGGACAAAGCTGGAAGCTGGATTAAAGGATAGGTCTCCCTTCAGATACTGTATTTTTAATTTCAGTGTCCTTATGTTCATAGCTAGTGTACGGCAGACATACAATGATTTGTGTAAATTTATTTTATATTCTGTGATTTAGTTAAACTCATTTATTAGTTCTAAGAGTTTTTTTGTAGATTCATTGGCATTTTCTTTTCTTTTCTTTCTTTCTTTTTTGGAGACAGGGTCTCGCTTTGTCATCCGGGCTGGAAAGCAGTGGCACGATCACAGCTCATTGTAGCCTCGAACTCCTGGGCTCAAGAGATGCTCCTGCCTCAGCTTCCTGAGTCATTGGGACTGTAGCGCCTGCTACCATGCCTGGCTGTTTTTTTATTTTTACTTTTTAGAGACAAGGCCTTGCTATGTTACCCAGGCTGGTCTTTAACTCCCAGTCTCAGGTGATCCTCCTGCCTCGGCCTCCCAAAGTGCTGGAATTACAGGTGTGAGCCACTGTGCTCAACCTCGTTAGACAATCATGTAATCTAAAAATAGGAACAGTTTCATTTCTTCCTTTTGGGTCTGTATGCCTTTTATTTCCTCCTCTACCATACTGGCTAGAACTTCCAGCACTATGTTGGATAAGAGTAGTGAGAAAAAATATCCTTGACTTGCCCCCGAGCTTAGTAAGAGAGCAGTCTTTTACCATTAAATACAATGTGCAGTTTCATTTCCATGTCTGGGATACAGGAGGAAAAAAGAAAACCCAGGGAACTAATCACCATGTTGTTGTTCCTCAGGTCCTAAAGTGCCTAGCTGGTCTGATTTCTTTTCTTTTTTTTTTTTTTGAGACACAGTTTCACTCCGTTGCGGGGGGCTAGAGTGCTGTGGCGTCAGCTTAGCTCACAGCAACCTGAAACTCCTGGGCTCAGGCAATCCTTCTGCCTCAGCCTCCTGAGTAGCTGGGACTCCAGGCACTACAGGCATGTGCCACCATGCCTGGCTAATTTTTTCTATCTATATATTTTTAGTTGTCCAGATAATTTCTTTCATTTTTAGTACAGACAGGGGTCTCGCTCTTGCTCAGGCTGGTCTCGAACTCCTGAGCTCAAACAATTCTCCAGCCTCGGCCTCCCAGAGTGCTAGGATTACAGGCATGAGCCATTGTGCCCGGCCTGGTCTGATTTCTTTTTTCCACCCTTCTCAGTCTTGTTATATTTGTTTTATATACAGTGTCCAGGGTTTTTAGTTGTATTTAGTGGGAGGAACAGGGAAAAGTCTGTCTACTCCATCTTCCCTGAAGTGGAAGTCCTGGTTCATTTTTATTGGTTGTCTATCTTAGCATTAGATTTCTGTTACATAAAATTTTGGCTTGCAGGGTCTTTTTGAATGTGATGTTTTGTTATTACTTTTCCCCCTTTCTCTGTGTGATCATTTTGCAATTTCTTCTTTCTGGTTCCTTAAGGACTCAGTCCAACAGGTTTCACATGGCCTGTGCCACAGGGAAATTTAGGATCTCATAGTTCTAATCACTGACACGTCCTTCCCAACTCCTTAAAGCTTCCTTCCTTCTCCACTCAATTACCTATTTTAAGCCTCCTTTCATGAAGCTGGTTAGGGGTTAGCATCTTGCTCTCCCGGTCTCATGTTCTCGATCTCTTTGTGGGGTATTTTTAGGATCTATTTACCTCACCTCTCAGATCTGGAGGTCAGCAAGTCCACACCTTCAGACTCGCTTAGTGACTCTTTTGTTTTTGGTTCATGGAGATGATCATTTTGGGTTTTAGCTCAAATACGTCCTTTGATTTTTGTCTATTTTACTTCTTGCTATGTGTTTGGAACAGAAAGGGATATATCAAAAGTTTGAACCCAACAAGTCCTCTTGACTGGAAGTTCCAAGGAACATTTTCTATGGAATGTACCAAGAGAGTAAGTCTGGGGAATCTAGAATTAGCTTTTTCTTCTTGAGCGATGTAGGTTGAAATAACTAACTAAATAAATAAATAAAAATAAATAAAGAATTAGCCTTTTGTTTGTCTTTAGTCACACGTTAATAAAATACTATTTGATTGAGCACTCCCAGGGCCTACCTCTAGTAACTCACTTATATTCATGTTCTTCTTCTTCTTATTTATTTATTTTAAGAGACAGGCTCTTACTTTGTCGCCCAGGCTAGAGTGCAGTAGCCTGATCATAGCTCCCTGCAACCTCGAATTCCTGGGCTCAAATGATCCTCCTGCTTCAGCCTCATGAGTAGCTGGGACTGCAGGCGCATACCACCATGCCTGGCAAGTTTTATTTATTTATTTTTTTATTTTATTTTTTTGAGACAGAGTCTCTCTTGCCTGGGGCGAGTGCCGTGGCGTCAGCCTAGCTCACAGCAACCTCAAACTCCTGGGCTCGAGCAATCCTACTGTCTCAGCCTCCCAAGTAGCTGGGACTACAGGCATGCGCCACCATGCCCGGCTAATTTTTTTCTCTCTATATATTTTTAGCTGTCCAGTTAATTTCTTTGTATTTTTGGTAGAGACGGGGTCTCGCTCTTGCTCAGGCTGGTCTCGAACTCCTGAGCTCAGGACGATCCGCCCGCCTCGGCCTCCCAGAGTGCTAGGATTACAGGCGTGAGCCACCGCGCCCGGCCTTATTTTTTTATTTATAGAGATAGGGGTGGTGAAGTAGTGTCTCATTGTTTTGTCCAGGCTGGTTTCAAACTTCTAGCCTCAAGTGATCCTCCTGCCTCAGCCTCCCAAAAGTGCTAGGATTACAGGTATGAGCCATCATATCTGGCCTCTTGTTCTTTGATGTAGAATGCTATCTAAAGATCACTGAACTTGGAACTAGAAAACCTTACCCAAATCTTGCTCTGTTACAGTGTAACTTTGAACAAGGCACTTAGCTTCTATGATCTCAGATTTTTAATCAATAATATAGGATTAAAACACAAATTAGACAACTGGTCCACAGTAGGCTTTCAATAAATCAACACAAAGGGAGTGTTTAGACAAAACTATGGAGAACCAGGACTTAAATCATGAACTCTTGGTCATGGTTTTAAATAAGACCTTATTTAGCCCTTGTTTTTGTGGCATCAGAATTTAGGATGCTCTAAGATAAAACCAGATTGGACAAGGAAGTTGGGGGCGGTGGCGGGGGGAAGAATTACACTACCAGAAAGTGTCATTCTAATGAAATTAGGGCAGGAAAGAACTTTGGTTTAGTCAGTTAGATTCTGATGCAAACATTTATTGAACATCTATTCTATGCTAGGTGTTTTCATATTACCTTATTGAATATTTACAGCCTTAAATCAACTTTTGAACAACACAGGCCATAAAGAGAGAACACAATCCTCTCAACAATCCTGCCATAGAAGGATTGTTAAAGCTACTTTGCAAATGAGGAAGGGAAAGCCCAGAAAAGACAAGTAATTTACTGAAGGTCTCACTATTACTGGACAGATTCAGACTAAGGCATGACACAGCCATCTCTTAGGATTCTGATCCTTGTCACATAATTTCCTTAGAATGCCCGTTTATCTTTACCTTAGAAAAAAGACACAGTCAGGATTTCAGGGCAGGAGGATACAGAGGGGAGAAAAGGACAAGATTTCTATCCCTTTCTAGTACCCTGGCATCTTAAGGGAAATGGCATATCTCCCAAGAAAGTAATTAGGCTAAATTCTCTCTGGCTATTAGCAAAGTGAATTCAAGTGAATGTCTCTCCCCAAAGATGGAGTGTTCTGATTATTGCCTAACCAATTTAACAGGAACAGAGTTCATTTATTTCTAGGCAAGGTAACACTTAGAGATAGGCACCCCATTTGTATGAGTAGATGAGCACAGCTGCATATAGAGAACAGGCATACAATTGGAAGGTGAATGTTATTCCTGTTCTTGAAACAGCTGGGTGGAAACACATATTTATAAATCTAGCTTCTTCCTCTGGTATAATGTGCAAACTTTAGCCAATAATGAATGATCTAAAGAGAAGACAGGTCAGACAGAGTGCTGGAAATGGACGAGGGGAAGAAGAAAAATTCTAAGATGGAAAGACAAAAAGGGAGGCTTGTTTAAATGTCACAGGAAACAATTTGTTGAAGTGTAACACTCTTCCTACAAGGTTTTGAGTTGAGACAGCTGGGAGAATAAGAAGACAGGAAGGAAAAGCAGCAAATAACACTTAACAGTTCCAGTTTCTCTATTAGGGGCTAGCTTTAGGGCAGCAAGTATGCTGACGAGAAAGAGGAAAATTGATTTTCATCTTAGAAAGTTTCCTATTTATTGTAAGTGTTCACAAAATAGGGAAACGTTTGGCATGTTTGAAGATGATAACACTGCTAAAAATAGTAGTAACAAATAGTGCTCTGTATTTCTCAGGTGGTTATTTTCAGATTTACCAGCAGTCTTACGGACATAATCTCATTAACCACTGTTTAGTTTAAGAGTGCTGACTATTCTCCCTTCTTAAAGGTAACCAATATTGGGGCAGGGTAAAGGGGAAGTGACTTCTGTATGAGGCAGGAGTCAGGTTCCCCAAGTTCTCAGGAGGAGTGTAATGCTGAGACAAACCCAATCCCGAAGCACCACTGGCTTGTTTCAGAGGCCAATTCAAAACCCCAAAACGTCTGTGTAGTCAAGACTAACCCAAGTATAATAGTAAAAAGAGTAAATTTGACCTCCAGGCCCCTCATTTTTACTATCTCCATCAGCAAACACTTTCTTGCAGGTATCTAGTATCTTCATGCTCAGCTCCTTCATGCACAGATCATTGTCCTTTTTTAAATTAATTAATTATTATTTTTTAGAGCCAGGACCTAAAGTGCAGTGGCGTGATCATACCTCACTATAACCTTGAACTCTTGGGCGCAAGTGATCCTCCTGCCTCAGCCTCCAGATTAGTGCTGGATTACAGGCATGAGCCCCTGTGCTGGGCCTCATTCTTCCTCCTATCTCTCTGGTCACTCTTCAGACTCTTTTGCTGTACTTCATGTGTAGGTGAGGACTCAAACTTCTACCTTCACCCCCAACCTTTCCCCCAAACTCCAGATTCATATATCTAATTGCAAACTTGACATTTCCACTTGATGTCAGAGATCTCAAACTTAACATGACCCAAACTAAGCTCCTGATATCCATCCTCTCCTTGACACCCCCATGCCCAACAGTAACAACAAAAATAACTTGCTCTGAGTTGCCTCTGTCTCAGCTAACGGCATCTCTATCTTTCCAGTTGTTCAGGACAAAAACCTTGGAGTTTTACACTTGACTCCTCTCTTCCTCTTATGTCCCACATCTGACAGTCAGCAAATCTTGTTGGCTTGACATTCAAAATATATCCAGATATTGAACACATCTCAATACCTCTACTTCTGCCACTCCAAGCTCCTTGAATTACTGCAGTAGCCTCCATCCTTATCCTTTTCTGACCTGTTCTCAACACGGGAGCCACAGAGATCCTGTTAAAACCCAACTCATATCCTATCATTTCTGTGCACACAACCTTTTGAATTTTGCGTCACGTATTACCTATTCACAAAAATGTAAGAATAGTTATTAGTTTTTTTTTTTTTTTTGAGACAGTCTCGCTCTGTTGCCTGGGCTAGAGTGCTGTGGCATCGGCCTAGCTCACAGCAACCTCAAACTCCTGGGCTCAAGTGATTCTCTGGCTTCCACCTCCCGAGTAGCTGGGACTACAGGCACTCACCACCACCCCCGGCTAATATTTTTAGTAGAGACAGGTCTCGCTCTTGCTCAGGCTGGTCTCAAACTCCTGAGGTCAAACGATCCACCCACCTCAGCCTCCCAGAGTGCTAGGATTACAGGCATGAGCTACCACGCCTGGTCTCTCAACTCTTATAGCAGGAAAAAAATAAAAGCCCCAGACAATATGTAAACGAGTAGGTGTCAATAAAGCTTTATTTAAAAAACAGGCAGTGGTACTGGATTTGGTACCTGGGCCCTAGTTTGCTGATACCCTGATATAGACCGACTGCACCTTGCAGGGCAGTTGATGGAGGCCAGCGGAGAACGGTATTCATGTCCAGGCTTTGGCCTCAGAATGTACTCTCACTGAAACAAAACCATAAATGAGAGCCAGATATAAAAGAAATACTTTTATTAGGCACTCGAAGGTTGCTTATTGAACTGATAAAATGAAAAGGCAGCTTGTCTGAGACCTAAAGTAAGTATTTCACAATTTCTACAGAAAAATGTTTTGAGTTACAAAACTAATTTTTGAACATAGGCATTCATAAATCGGGGACTTCCCACATACAGAAAATATTTTAATCTTTTCTTGATTACTCAGGGACATTATTCTAGATATGATTATCCTACAGTGTAGTAAAGAGATGTCCCTCTAAAGATTCCTGAGGTATTAAGAGTTAATGGCCCTTTATTAATTGAGACCAAACTACTCTGTTGAGTTTCTGTGCTTTGCTTTTCAGGCTCTTTGGCTGTCAGCAGTTACTTTTTCTTGTCATTCATACGTCTACCTTTGCCAGGAGTCTTTCCCTCATCACCACCGCTCTATCACTCGACTGCCTTCTTCTAATCTATTCTAAGTGAGGAAACCAGGGAGTCAGTACTAATGTAGCTCTATCATCCACTGTTACTTGCAACTCAAAGTCCATGGGTAAAAACTCCATAGCCGGCAGCCAAAGGAGTTAGTCAGACAAAACTATTTTTGGTAACTGCCTACAACTATAGTTTGTCAGTAAGCTTTGAATGCAGAGTTGTGTGTGTGTGTGTGTGTATGTGTGTGTGGGGTAAACGTCCAATAAACAACTTTTTAAAAATTAAAGACTTGCTTTTATTCCTCTATTGAACATGTTATTTAAAAACAGGTAATGAGGATCTCAGTTCAGGTGCCAAGAATGTCCAGAAATGCTACAAATAAAACCTGGATCTTTAAGGCTCTCTTAGAGAAACTAAAAAACACTCCTTAAAGCAGTGGTTCTCAAAGTGTGGTTCAGGGACCCTTGGAAGTCCCAGAGGCACTTTCAAGGAATCCAAAAAGTCAAAACTATTTTCATAATATTAAGACAAATTTGTCTTTTCACTTTCATTCTCTCATGAGTGTACATATAAAAGTTTTCCAGAGAGTACATGTGATATTTCAACAAATTAATGTAGAAGCATATATAAGAAACCAGCTTGTTATCTATTGAGACATCAAATATATTTGTAAACCTGTAAAACAATGACACTTTTTTGTTTTAGAAAATATATTTTTCATAAAAATGTTATTTATATTAACATATAATAGGTTTATTATTACTACTCATAATAAATACATATTTTGAAATTCTCAGGGTTTTTTTGTTCTTTTTTGAGACAGGGTCTTGCTCTGTCACCCGGGCTAGAGTACAATAGCATCATCATAGGTCACTGCAACCTCAAACTCCTGGGCTCAGGCGATCCTCCTGCCTCAGCCTCCAGAGTAGGTGGGAATACAGGGCGCACCACCACATACCCCAGTGATTTTTCTTTTTTTTTTTGTTGTTGTTGTAGAGATAGGGTCTTGCTCTTGCTTAGGCTGGTCTCGAACTCCCGGCCTCAAGCAATCCTTCTGCCTCGGTCTCCCAAAGTGTTAGGATAATAGGCGTGAGCCACCAGGCCTGGCCTGAATTTCTCAGTTTTAATTCCTAATGTGGTAAATACCAAAAGATATAATCTATTAAATAAACAGACACAAACAAAAGCTCTTTGAGGTCTTCACAATAATTTTTTTTTTCTCTTTTGAGAGAGTCTCACTCTGTTTCCCAGGCTGGAGTGCTGCAGCATCAGCCTAGCTCACAGCAACCTCAAACTCTTGGGCTCAAGTGATCCTCCTGCCTCAGCCTCCCTAGTAGCTGGACTACAGATGTCTACAACCATGCCTGACTAATCTTTTCTATTTTTAGTAGAGATGGGGTCTTCCTCGTGCTCAGGCTGGTCTCGAACTCCTGAGCTCAAGCGATCCTCCCGCCTTGGCCTCCCAGAGTGCTAGGATTACAGGTGTGAGCCACTGTGCCTGGCCCTCAATAATTTTTAAGGTAAGTTTAAATGGATCCAGAGACCAAAAAGTTTGAGAACTGCTAATTTAAGGCATAAAATCCAAGCATTGTTTTGCTTCTGCCACTTTATAGAGAAGTTAACTAAGCTGCTGCTATCTTCATGCTGGGAGACGGAAAGCTGGGAACCAGCCAGTTCTACCACTGCTGTCAGTTTTGCCTTTTAGGGATCTGTTTGCCCAGTTGCAACTCTCCAAAGTTGTAAGAATTCCGGATCCTCAAAAGGCAACTGATGATCTATAAAGGAAGCAGGAAACTTTCAGCATAACCAAGAGGGATCACAAACTGAAAAAAGGAGGAAATAGACCTGACTTTATGTGGCATTTGGATAAGAGCCAGCTGCCATGGCCTGTCCAGTCTGCCTTTGAAATCTCTCTGAATAAAGTCTTCCTCTTCGCCCACACCACAACCACTAGAGTCTAAGCCCTCATTAACTCACCTGTGGACTATGACAACAACCTTTGAATTGTGCTCCCTAATTCCACTCTTTAATTCTGTCATTCCAGCCAGTAAACCATTGTCAGATTAATCTACTTCAAACACTGCTTTTATGCAATTAGTCGGCAAATATATATTATTTATTATATTCCATCATTATGCCAAGTGCTACTGTAGATTCAAAATAGAATAGATACATGGTTACTGAATGGAAAGTTTTGTTCTAATTTGTGGGGGTGGGGAAAAATATGCTACAAATTGTGGTATAGTCCTGGAGTATGACAGATTAGAGAAACAACAGAGAAAATTTTGTAAATCCTAAAGGGATTTGGGTAAACATGACACACATGAGAAAGTAATGCCACAAGATGAAAAGCTGAGGCAATGTGTTAGAGAGCAAGAATGAGACCTTGAAGAAGCTAGTCTAATACTTAATGTTAAATAAATATTTGTTAATTGTTATTGACTGGTGGGCTAAAATGCATTAAAATAAGTTACAGAAAATTAGTTAAAAACTTTCGATTGGTGTGCTGGATTTGCTGGGCTGCTTAATTCACCCTTTTCCACAGCTGATGCTCAGCTGATGTTTTCTAAATTTGGTAAGAATGAAGGTTGTTTTCAGTTTCCCCCCTTTTTTGTCTGCTTGTTTGTTTGCTTCTGAGACAGAGTCTCACTCTGTCGCCCAGGCTGGAGTGCAGTAGCATCATCATAGCTCACTGTAACTTCAAACTCCTGGGCTTAAGTGATCCTCCTGTCTTAGTCTTTCGAGTAGCTGGGACTACAGGCGTGAGCCCCTGTGCCTAGCCCCAATCTATTCTCATGCATTTTACATTCCAGTTGGGACAGATAAACACACACAAAAAATAACATGCTTGCTATTAGATGGCAGACAAGGACAAAGTTTGGTTGAAAAGCCAAGTGAACTATATCTTACCATATCATGACATATTTAGTAAGAAAGAATAGGAAAGATATGATGTATGGATTTAAATGAAGTGATTTGGTAAAGTTGTAAAATAGCATTTTAAACACCTATAGGCTCTCCTCTAGATCAGGGGTGGGGAACCTTTGCATGTTGGAAGGCTGCATTAATTTAGCTATAATCAAATAAGGCCACATTCGAGAAACTTCAATTAGATATATTTAAGAATGTACTTTGTTTTATAAAAATCTAACTACTATGTAGTTAATTAAAAAAATAAAAACCATTTTTGTTATTTTTAAATAACCTTTTAATGACTTCGTCGTGTCTGCTTATTGTTGGAAAGCATTTGAATATTTGGTTGCAGCATGGAGGTCCGCAGTCTCAGCTGATCCTTTAGATGGGTGTCAGTCATTTGTGACCTTCAGGGCATCTTGATTTGGGTTAGGTAGGAGAATGTAGATTCACAGCAATAAGTGGTTGAAAGCAAGAGAGCATTTTTTGGGAATGTTGCCAAAGGCATGGGTATTCTACTGCATTTTTCCATATTTCAATTGGATCTTTCTTAGCATCAAAACAATGACTTTAAAATGTCATCTACTGAGAGCTCAATCAATTCCACCTGTAGTTCTTTAGGGGCCTTGGTGATATCAACTAGGTGATGCTGAAATGCTAATTTGAGTGTGAGGTCATGATTCTCAAAGTCAGTGAGACTTTCATTATATTCTCCAATTAATAGGTCTATAACAGCTTGAATCTTCAAATGATTTGCATATATCATCCTGCTCATCAATGACCTTTGCTAACTGGGGAAAACATTCATCTGAAATTTCCTTTTGAAGAAAGTATTTTTAAAAAAGACAGTTTTTGAAACGGTTGTATTTTTTTTTTTGCCACATATCATATATAGACTCAGTTTTACCTTGCAAAGAAATATTCACGTTGTTTTGCTCTGACATGATATCCCACAGAAATACTGCATTCCTATAGAAATCTTCTTTCAATAATTCACATTGCTGATTCTGTTCTTCATAAAATTTAACTATCTGTTCTCACAGAGATAAAATTTTGGCTAACACCTGTCCCTGACACACTTTAGAGTGATAAGGCAAATCCACACTGAAGACCTCATTGTTCCAACTTTAGCATGTTATGAAACTGACGATGCTGTGTTTCATTTGCAGGAATATAGATAATAATAATTGTAGCAAAGTGTCATTAAAATAGTAGCTTTAATATAGAGATTCTGAGGATACAAGATACACTGAAAAGGAATGAGAGCATCTGGATCTGTGAATACTTTATCTGTGCAGTAAACCCTTCATGTTTTCCTGCCATGGAAGGTACACCGTCTGTACATACACTCACTAAATTTACCAAATGTAGTCAAACTTCACAACATTTATCTTGAAAGTTGTTGAAGATATCTATTCCCTATGCTCTGTCTGCAAGAGTGCCCAAAGCGAGTAACTCTTCATAGCAAAGAAAATCTTCCGTTGTGACCAAACGAAGTACAAAACCTGTGCTGAGTCAGTAGTATCAGTTGATTCCTCCAAAGCAATTGAATAACATATATTTTCCTTTTGTGGAATTGCATGAAGTTGTTCTGCTAAGTTGAAGGCTAATTCATGCTGCCGACGATTAGTTATCGTTGTCCTTGAAAGACGCAGTTATTTGTACTCTGAACCATTATCGGGGTCTAAGCATCCTACAACTTTGACAATGCATTGTTTCACAATTTCTATATCAATGAATGGTTTCCCTTTTTTCCTGAGTATATAAGCTACTTTATTAATATAAGTTGCTTCAGTAGCATTATTTCCAGGTCTTATTGCTGCTTGAAAGAATTGTCTTTGTTTTGCTTTTCATCTTTTAATTTCTACAATACAACCTTTTGTGCCTCTCCCTCTAATTTAAAGTATCTGTGGTCCTTATGAGTGTTATAATGCTGATGAGCATTGAGTTTCTTTAATGTTGATATTGCAGTATCACAAAGCAAGGAATCATCTTATCTTTAGCAAAAATAAGATAATAATGCAATTCCCAATCCTCATTAAAAAAATCTGTTTTCTTCCTTCAGCATTCTCTTGGTCTTCTTTGACAAGATGGGCTGTTAACCAGAAAGAACTAAAATATACTGTCGAGCTGTGCAGCCTATTCACGAACTCCACTTCAAACAGAAACACAGCACGCTGTTGTCAAAGCTAATAACAGACTGGCGTACTCAATCCCCATAAACTTCAGCCAACCAGCCTCATGCGGTCAGTAGTGGCACCAGTCAGGCGGAGGAAGTTGGAACTAAATCATGAGTGTAGCAGCTGTCAATTTAGCCCTTATGGCTTACTAATGTTCTAATTGTGCTGGTCAATCTGGGAGGATTATTTCACTGAAATTTATTTTACTCTTTGGTATTTTAAATACATTCATTTTAAAACTAAAATAAAAATACAAAAGGCAAACAAAAATGTATTAATAAAAATAAAAGGATTTGTTCTGTAAAATTTGGATTCAGTCAAAAGGCTGCACTTAAGGACCTGGAAGGCCACATGCTCCCCACCTCTGCTCTAGACGGTGCTGGAGCAACCATATTGTCTTTTACATTCAAGAGTAAGAGGTAATTTATGACTCATTGACAACTGGATGGCTCTGCTACCAATTTTCATAGCTCTTTGGCTCCCAATCTAGGAGAGTATATTATCTTGCACACTGCTAAGAAATTAAAATCACAGATAACTCAAACCCTAGTAGCTTCTTATTTAATCTACAAAAAGTTACTAATGCAAAGCTATAATCTATTTGTATATATTTGGGGGTGGGGGAGTGGGGTTGAATAAATTTGTCTCTGCTTCCAGGAAGTTTATAATCTAGAATGAAGTAAAAGGGACAAAACTCTAATATAAAGCAGAAGACATTATCGCTTGCAATGTTTACCACTCACTGCTGCTAATCCAAAAGATCACAAGAAGATGCATTGGGTAGGTAATGAATATTCTAAACTGCCTAAGGAAATAAGGGGTTCTTTAAAGACTAGTAATAAGTTTCTAAAGATGAGTTTAAAATAAAATTACTATTGGACAAAGTTTAGAGCAACTCCCCTTGGCTCTGTTATATCAAACATCCGGAGCCAGACAGAAGCCCTGGTTTCCAGGTAGGGCACAGAGCTGGATGCCCTGTATAGGAGAAGCCACAGTACATTCTGTACAGACTTGCAGTATCAGTATCTTAGGTAATACGGCATAATGATAGAAAAACGTAAACTGGGCTGTATGATTTCATGTTATGAGGGTTTTTAAAAGATTTCTGAATAAGAAGTTGGGGATGGTGATGACAACAGTGGTTAAAGAGAGAGCAATGTAAGAGAAATAATACGTAACATGTGACTAGAAATAAAATAGCTTCTACTTCCTCCCCCAAAGGACAGCAATCTGCACAAAGCTACAGTATTGGGATCTGGAAAACACCTGTGAGAAACCTATAACCAGGCCTTCTCCATCAGCTCACACTGCCAGGGCAGCTTCCAAAGCTTTATGTCATCTTAGGTCTTTGCTGTGTCAAGAATACTTTCTTCTTGCATAGTCCTCTTGACAGCTCCTGCCAGTCTTTCCCCTCCAATGCTAGTGATGGACTGGTGCGAAACCCCCACACTGAACAAGAGCTGAGCGATGGCTCACTGCTCTTGTCTAATCCCTCACAGTAGCAGGTACTTGGTTTCCCAGGTAAAAATAACCAGGCTGAAGAAGAGCTGCTGTGGTCTGCTCAGATGCCTTTTACCTAGCGTCACCTTTTCAGGAAAAGCTGAGAATGAACTGAGCTCTATAATTTAGCCAAAAGTAATCTTAATTTTACGTCACCTGCTGCTTGTATCATTAATAGGGCTCTTATGACATGCCATTTGGTGGTATTATTTGTGTGTATTTATTTGAAGATACCTTGGTTATAAAATTTTCTGAAAATGAGCTTCCACATACAAAGCATATATAAAAAACTACCCCCAGATCTTAGGAAGCAAAGCTACCTATTTGGCATTATGTGGCAAAAATGCAACAGGGTACAATTTCTTTTCATTCCAGGCCATTTGAAAGTAAACAGGACCAGGCTTAGGCAAAGTTAACATGTTCTTTGACCTAGTAAAGGTTTACAGTTCTACTGTAAAAAAAACACATCCATCACTTTTTTTTGTAATTTCTTCTATTACTTTTATGCTTATATAGCTTTTTCTCATCTAGAAATTAGAATATTTATTTATATATTATTTTAATTGAGTTGCCTTTAAAAAACAAGCATGTACCTCTTTAAATCTTGAATTAATGTGCATACATTTATATTTATAGATAATTTGAGAATGGTCTTTTTATTTATTTATTCCTTTATTTATTCCTTTATTTATTTATTTATTTATTTATTTATTTTTGAGTCACAGTCTTGCTCTGTTGCCTGGGCTAGAGTGCAGTGGCATCACTGTAGCTCACTGCAGCCTCAAACTCCTGGGCTCAAGGAATCCTCCTGCTTCAGCCTCTTGAGTAGCTGGGACGACAGGCATGTGCCACAAAGTCCGGCTAATTTTTCTATTTTTTGTAGAGATGGGGTTTTGCTTCTGGTCTCGAACTCCTTGCCTCAAGTGATCCTCCCACCTCAGCCTCTCAAAGTGCTAGGATTACAGGTGTCAGCCACCACGCCGGCCTACTGTCTACTCTTTTTGTCTCTTTTGAATGTTGTACCACTTCATGTATTCACATACAAAATAAGAAGTAACTCCTCTCCCCCAAAAACCAATGATGCTCTACTATAAGAGATAACCTCTACATTTTTTCCTTTACCTTATATAAACACTTAGCAGGTACTCAGTAACTACTGAACAGAATAAATAACCCAAGTACTGGTTTAACCTATCAGACAGGGTTTCAAGAGGCACCAGATCTCATCTTTGGCTGATGAGGAGACAGAAGAATAGGAACTCCTCAGCTACTTACCCTTTCTTCTTTCAGAGACAAGAACTTCAGTTACCTTTATAATTTTCTTTTTTTGTATCCATTTTATTAATTATTCATTAATTCAAAAATGAAGAAAATAAGCACAAGCTAATTTGAAGAGGTATAACCTTTCAGAACATCTAGCTTTTACTTGTAAACAATAAATTGTGACGTTGAGGTTCAATACACAGCCTCGGAAAAATCTTCCAAATGTTAAAGATTCACTTGCGGATAAGAATAAAACAGTAGACAAAATGGTCCTAAAACGTCATTCTTCTCCATAAGCAATGGGTACAGAATGAGTTACAGAATGTTTGAATCAAATAGTCTGAACTTTCCTCTTCCTTTCCAGACAGCACCAGTTTTTTGAACGTTTATCTTGACCGTCAGAATTTCAGCAGATACCCCAGAAATATGTAAATAAATCTATTATGTACTAATAAAAGTGTAAAAAAATAATTGGGGCAGATATGCCATGGTACAGCTGTCCTACTCTAAAACACTGAAAAGAAACACGGAGCTGGCACGTGTGTGTGACAAAATGTTCCCAGATGACTATTCCTTATTTGTGACTATTGCACATTTTCTTTTCCTTCTGTATCATACAGTTACTTCCTTTGGATTGGGTTTTATGGTCCTATAGAGTGTGTTTTATAAATAACAAGAGTTTAATATCGATAGTATAAAAATAAGGGGTATTGTAACTGAGTTTTTTGAATTAGTAATAGACTTTATTTTTTAGAGCAGTTATAGGTTTAGAAAAATTGAGGAGACAGAACAGAAAGGTCTTATATAGTCCTTACTCCCCTGGTATAGTTTACCATTTTATTAATACCTTGCATAATTGTGGTATATTTGCTAAAATTAAATAACCAATATGAATACATTAGTATTAACTAAAGTCCATGTTTACATTAGGGTTCACACTTTGTTGTATACAATTTTATGAGTGTTGATAAATGCATAATATCATACATTTGCCACTACAGTATCACACAGAATAGTTTCACCGCCCTAAAAATCCCTTAAGTTCAACCTATTCTCCCTGCTTCCTCTACCCTAAAACCCTAGCAATCACTGACATTTTTATTCTCTATAGTATTGCCTTTTCCACAATGTCAAACAATATGTAGGCTTTTCAGATTGGCTTTTTCAACTTAATAATATGCATTCAAGATTCTTCCATGTTGTGGGTGACTTGATAACTCTTTTCTTTTATTGCTGAATAATACCCTATCATATGGACATACCACGCAGTTTGTTTAATCATTCAACTATTAGAGGGCATCTTGGTTACTTCCAATTTTAGGCAATTAGGAATAAAATAGCTACATTCATGTACTGGTTTTTGTGTGGACATAAGTTTTTACCTCATCTGAGTAAATACCTAGGTATATGATTGCTGGAGGGCATGGTATGACAATGTTTGTAAACTGCCAAACTGTCTTCCAAAGTGGTTGTACCATTTTGCATTCCCATCAGCTATGAACAAGACTTCCTGCTGCTCCACATCCTCACCAGCATTTGATATTGTCAGATTTTTAGATATTATCTGAGTGTTTGGCTATGTTTAATGTTTGCTGTAGCTGCAGTGTTACAGGTTTTGATTTCCTGTACTGTCCTTGTTTTTGTCTCCTCTGTTGTCTTCAGGTTTCCCTAGAAACTCCTTCTTAAAGTCTTATTCGTGTAGTTCTTTCAATAGCGTAAGCAACTATAACTATACAGAAGCCCTGTTGAAATACTGACAAGGTATCAGGAGTTTGGGGAGACGAGAAGGCTAGTGGGGTCTGTACTTGGGTACTTCCCTTCTCCCAGGTCAGGTAAATCTCAAAGTGTGTGTTTTTTTTTTTTTATGGGCGGGTCATTGTTGTGGAGAACACTCTAGATTTATTTCAAAATGGTTACTTTTGCTCCTCCCCTTGCTTGAAGCCCATAGGGATTTTTTTCTCCCCATTCTTCACTGTGACAATGTGGTGAGAATTCTGGAAGTAAAGCTCACAAAAATGTGATGCCTCTCTCAGACTGAACCCCCAGGAGTTTTTAACTCTCAAGCTAATCCACAGTCAGCCTCCAGTATTTATCAATTACTATTTCATTGTTCCTACCAGTTACTGGCTCCAGTGGCTTCTGGTTACACTTTGCTCTCATTCTATGTATTGTTAGGTTTGCTTAGGGTGGAAACCCAAAAAGTATGTATAGGACGTAATGTGGTTAATGGAAAACTTAGGTAGTCATCACAAAGCCTGAGAAACAAAAGCAGCAGGAGTCTAGAGAGCCTGGAGGTTGTAAAATCTAACTCTGACCACAGACAGCTGCAATGACACCAGCATTCATATCCCCCCTGATAAGGACAAAGCTACGGGCCTTCCCTATCTCAGCAGGTCTTGCTCACTCCCCCCAGATAAACCCTCTACAAAACCCAATGCTTTCCCCTCCCTCGTGGTGGACGCTTTTCTCAGCCTCCTCCCATCTGCACCCAGATGCTCAAAATAAATGGCATTTTGCTATGTCTGAGGCTTCATGTGTCTCCCTCTCAGCTCTGGACCTAACATTTGGTGCCGAAACCCGGAAGGGCACACCAGGTGGACACGACCTCCAGGACTCAAGCAGGCAAGGCTTGCAACTTGGGAAGCAGAAGGCAGCGGCAGCTCATCCTTGGCTAACTCCTGAATCCTGCCCTCCTCTGATCCCTGGGTCACCGGTAAGGTTTCCACGGATCTTTGATTACACTGAGAGGACCCAGTCTCCTTGGTTGATTATGTCCCCTTGAGCCATCAACATCCCTTGTCTCTGACAAGGTGGCTGGGAGAAGTCCAAAGCCGTGCAGGGGTCTCTGTCTAACTTGTCTCTGATCTTGGAGTGTAGGCAGAGCTTTTTAGCTTGGCTGTGGTCAGGTAATTGTCCACCTGGACCCTCCCGAATCAAGCTGAGAGGCAGACACTGGACTGAGACTTAGGTCTTCCTTGCTGACTTGCAGACTCTACACCCTGAGATATCCTGTTTTTGGCGAGTGAGGAGCTCACAAGCTCGTTCTCGTTTCCCGATCCCTCTTGTTCTCATTTAAGAGGTTGTTTCCTGACGTCTCTCACTCGTTGCTCAACTCATCTTGACTCCAAAGTCCTACCAGTAATTAGGAGAACCCTCGGCCCCTGGGGCCTTCGTTGGACACAGGGACGCCTGGTCCGACTCATGGCTTGCTCGTCACTCCCATGCCATTCCTTCGTTCTAGGGACACCTAGAATTGAGTAGAATCAGCCCCAGGTGACCCCTACTCTTTCCAGGAATATGGGAACCTCAGTCTCAGACTTGTGACTGACCTTTATTAGCTGAGCGTGATCCTTGGCTGACACCTTGCACTCTTGTGAGGCTCTGTGCAGAGGACCCAGTAAAGCTATGCCTGGAAGCTTGACCCGTGAAAACTCTGGGCTCCTTGTCAACTGGGGATCCTGGCAACTGTGGAAACACTTCTTTGGTGCCTTTGAGTAAATTCAAGAAGAAGCCCACTTCCGGTTCGGGGCAGACCCGCCGCCATTTACCCGCCACCGGGCCAGGAGCCTGCACTCCGCTGGCCACAGCCCTCGCCCTCCCTGGGTTCACCCCAAGGCCCCCGCTGCCGCCAACGCCGCCGCTGCCTGCTCCACAGCCAGGGCTCCTGAGGCGCCTTCCTGTTCTTCACGCTCCCCAAGCCTGCGCTGCCCGTCATGGCCGCGCTCTCTCAGGTGCGCCCAAACGACCACCCCGACTGTGAGGCCGCCATTAACAGCCAGATCAACGTGGAGCTCCACGCCTCCTGCTTGTACCTCTCCCTGGCCTCCTACTTCGACTGCGACGACGTGGCCCTGAAGCACTTCTCCCGCTACTTCCTGCGCCAGTCGCAGGAGAGAGAGCACGCCGAGAAGCTGACGGGCCTGCAGAACCAGCGCGGCGGCCGCATCTGCCTTCGCGCCATCAGGAAGCCCGACCGCGAGACTGGGAGGGCGGGCTGCAGGCCCTGGAGTGCGCCCTCCACCTGGAGAAGAGCGTCAACCAGAGCCTCCTGGAGCTGCACCAGCTGGCCGCCGACAAGGGCGACGTGCAGCTCTGCGACGTCCTGGAGAGCCACTACCTACACGAGCAGGTCAAGGCCATCAAGGAGCTGGGTGGCCGCCTCACCAACCTGCGCAAGATGGGGGCGCCGGACGCCGGGCTGGCGGAGTACCTCTTTGACAAGCTGACCGTGGTCGGCGGCGGCGACAAGGAGAACTGATCTGGGACTGTCCTCACAGCTATAGGTAACTTCCCAGGTCAGGCCACCACCCAGGCGTGCACATTGCCCTTTCAGAATGTTCACTTAAGTTTTGACCTTTCAGTTTTACCTTTGCTTCCAATACAGTTATGTGGTTCTTAAAGCAAAAACAAAACAAACAAAAAAAAAAAACCTCACAAAAAACTACCCCTCTGGGTGCCTCATCCGAAGTCTGAAAACACTAAGTCTCACTACAATTTCTGTCACTGTAATGACAAATGGTCTGAAATTCCCTATGTCCAAGCCTTTTTTTACCCTCCACTCTAACGCTGTGTGAGCTACAATCTGGCTCAAATCTTCCTATTACACATCCCAACCCTTCCAATGTCAGCCCTCCCTGTATAGGTCTCCCCAACCAGACCTCCCTCAGCCTAACCCCAAACCTGCCCCCTGTCCTCTTCCCAGCCCTGCTACTCTTGTTCTTA